>LQNK01000404.1:1222207-1289209 GCA_001586405.1 Phoebis sennae
ATAAACAGACAAACAGACAAACAGAAAAAAAAAATTCTAAACATGGATTTGGTGTCTATAGAACATACATATTGCATACCAATTACTCTTTTTAAAAAATATTCAATGTACAGAAATGGTTTGGTTACTGTTTTATTATATGTATAGATTATTATCTCTATCTTATGGGACTATTTTTTTTAATTTCAACAAAATACTTAACATACTTTAAAAAAGGAATTAAAAATATAGAAGATAAAAAACTTTAACATTTTAGTATTGTGACAAAAAGGAATGATTTAAACAATATTTCATAACCTACGAACGCATTAAACAGTTTTCAGACGTTGCTATTGGTGCCAATAACAAAGTGCGTAAATATTTTAATAATGCGTTTATTTGTAGGAACAGCTCTTATAACAGAATAATTAAAAAAAATATAGATGATTAAATCTATCGTAGACCACCAGCTAAGTGCTAGTCTGGCTTGAAGGGTTCTTTACCAATATCCATTATAACGGCAAATAAATCATCGATGGAAAAATGGAAAGACGCACAGACGGACAGACATACAGTTTGACAGCGGTGTCTTAGTGACAAGCTCACGTTTTACCCTTTGGACATGGGACCCTAAAAATGAGTAAGATATTTACACTTGGTCATGACTTTGCACTATTACTACTTCATTAATTAGATAAAAGACAAAAATTATGGATAAAAACTGTTTTCTTATCAAATTGAAAATGACAAATAGTAAAAGACAAATTGCATAATATTGTTAAAGAATTATGTTTAAATAAGGCCAAACCCTTAACTATTATTGATACAGATAAAATTAAAACCGTCATAATTGGATTTTTGAGAAATTTCTTTACCGACCTTACTCGCCTTCTCTGTAAATGAATGTGTTCAAAATAGTATGATACATTTTTTATTTTCATTAAAAATTTGCCACGAGATATCTTTCAGTATTTTTTGATATTCCTTATAGTTTAATATTGCCCTGATCTTCAAAAAATCACCTGTAGATACACCTATCCATTTTGATATTTTGAAACGTCTTGTGTATACTTTTATGTGGCATCATGAGTTAAAATACAGCAGATATATCAAGTTTAGTTGCTATTTTAGCCTTATTTCTATGCTTTAATTATTATTCTGAGATTTGAACGATTACCATAAACGCATAATAATTTACATTGTCAAAGGAGTCATAACTCATGACAATGATAATGTGGTTTATTGTTTAAAGCTATCATAATTTCTATGAACATTATAAAAGATATGATTTGTTGTCGATGGCATTATCTATTTATCATTAGTTATTCGTTTTGAAAACATTAATTGTATCAAATTAAATAGTATTGAAGTTGGCTTTATATAAAATACTTTGTTTCGGCTGCATTATGCAGCATTTATGTTATTTTATAGGAATGCTCGTTTAAATAGCGTGTAACAAGATAAATTAAATTAATAATTAATATTTATATCTTTTTTGTAACTAATTATTAAAAAATAGGTGATTACTCAAGTGAAATGAAAGGTCATTATGATTTATAAACTATTTTATTCGATTTCATTCTTAACACAGTGCTTTGAAATTCCTGCTCGATTACAATTGAAAAACAGTTGTTGAAAATTTTAAATGTTATACATAATCGTTGCTTATACTCAAATATGTTATAAATATATATATAGCATTAACTATTAATAAGCCCAATAGCCCCGTGTTCCAGGACTACAAAACAGAAATTTCGAAAATAGTATAAAGTCATTACAATATTAATATTATAATTTTTATGAATTTATTATGTTGTTTCTATGTGTGCGCGCGCGCGATTGTGGGTGGCGTTTGCTTCAGTTGCATGTTAAACTAATTTCTTTATGAAAGCATTTAAAACAAAGCAAGGTCAGGTGATGATAACGAGATTTTCTGTTTCCAGGCAGTCTAAATTATTACCAAATTGTTCCTTTTTTAGGACGGGTTTCTTCATGAAAATTATCGAAATTTTAAGTTTCTTGTTTATTTTCGAATTGTAAATATGGTCCCGTGAATGGAACTTCCTTACTTCCAAAATACATTGTGTTCGGATTTGTATTATTTATTCGGTATTTCATGGAATTTTTTACCAACTTCCCAAAGTACATTTTAAAGTATATATTATAGTAATACTGCTGACATACTGATAGGATGCCGATTTAAGCACTTATATAGGCGTTAAATAAAAATAGAAGTGGCTTCTTTTCGCACCCAAACAATTAATGATCTCTTTACCCTTACACTTAGTATATACAATTTAAACGTGTCTATGTCTAATTAACACTTTGTAGTAAGATGACAGTGTATGTAACCACCATTGAGGCCATGGAGCTCAGCAGAGAATAATCAAGTCGAGTTAAATTAGACATGCGGAAGTCTATAGGTCTTGATCGCACCAGCCTTTGTAGCTCATTCAGTACCGAACTCAAGTCTTGCCCTAAAATTTAATATTTATTATTTTTTGGACCAATGTAGAGGAATAGGATCGAAGATCAATTTGAGGGGAATACAGGCATCTGTTATGAGATAGTTAGCTTAACCCAATTCGTGTCGAAGCAATGCTCGTCCCAACTTCTATTTAGATATCTACTTATATGTTCAATAAATTTTCAGAGTATAGAGGTGAGTTTCAATCTTCCCTTGCGAAAATTTTGTTTGATACACTAACATCCGTATCCAGATATTTACCTCGAGCATTCCTCGACGTTACTCAACCTCAGTCAAGGAAAATTTACATTCGGAGTCGGAAAACTATTCCTCCACTCATGTCCACTCGAAATTATTCATCAGCGGAGTTGAGGAAACAATTGTCAATACGTTAAGGAAATTTCAAAGAAGAAAATTTAACCTCTAACCGTTTCTTCGCTCTATTTATTAAATTATTATATTTTAATGTTTTTCAATAATGAATTTTCGATGGAAATTTGAAGTAACAGTCAACAAACGTCTAATCATTGATATCAGTAATGACGTTTTTCTTGATCCACCATACCACTACTCGACCCCTTTGGTTTCGGTCTAGTTATGTCAAACTTATAACTTAGAATACCGAATTTGAGGACTCCACAATGTCATATTTGACGTCATCTTAGTCGAGGTTGAGAGGAGGAAGAATTAAGGTTACTTTTTTGAATACGACTGTTAGTGAGTCTAACGACTCTATATCGTTATAATTTAGATTTACGTCAATTTTATAATAGTCGATCGGCCGTGGTTCGTTATAGAGTGACAAACATCAAATTTACAATATTAAGGAATTCTATTCTAATTCTGAAATCAGGCGACGTTTTTATAATTATGGTTGTATCAGGATCAAGTTCAAAAAATAGTTTTAACTTTTATAATATTCCTTGTACTTTAGACTTTCTCTATGTGTTTTCATGATTTGTTAAGTAAATTTAGATACAAAATGCAAAAACATTGTGGTTTTTGGAATAATGTACACAAACACAGACCAGTGAAATATATGAGCCGTAAACTACGTGTAAGTGTTAAGTGCTTACGTTTCTACACAATCTAGTTTAATGTGGAAAACTCAGAGTAGAATTATCCTTACTAGATTCTTTTATGATGTTGAAGTGGTCTATAATATCTATTATTCTGTCTCGTTGCCTGTATGTTAGCTCACAACGCCTTACCATACTGAACAGAATAGCAATGCAAGTAAATATCCGCATTAGTGTTGATATCACGGGGTAGAGTCCAAGACTACCTCGATCCAAATGCTGAAAATAAGAATAACGACAGGTGTATTCCATCTCAGCAATTAACTTGTAACTTACGTAAATTTGAGGGTTTTATTGTAATTCGATATTGATGGATACCCAGTTCCTATAAAAATAAAACGACTCGTTTTACTTACGGACTCTTGCGTACTACTATGCGTAAGTCTAAAGCGTATCTGTAATAAATGTGGTGTAAACATAATTCCTTATTTTAAAAACTTGGTTCCCACTGGAACTTGGAACCGATATTGAAAATGAAAACTAATCGTATATGTTATATTATGACGTTCCGTCGTTTGTAGGACTAATTACAAGTAAAACATTAAAATTAAAAAGAAGGATTATGCCAACTAGTAAATGGTTATACGAATGGCTGATACTGGTACGCCTGTTACAGCGCAAACTGGATGATACGAGAAAAAGGGGATGGCCAAAGCTGATATGGATACACGGTGTTCAGACCGATCTGGCAGCTTTGAGAGTAATAAATAGCAAGAGAAACGCTCATGATAGAATTTCTTGGAAGAAAGTGTTCGACCAGATCAAACCCAACCTTGTAGCGTCCAAGAAGTATGGACAGAAAACTTGTGAATTTAGAAATTGTATTAATAAGTAACAAACCTGTGAACCTAGAAGAATTCTGACAGCAATGTTAGTAAATCTTACTATGTCTATGAGCAAACTTAAGCTGTTCAATAAAATCTGAAAAAAAAAATGAATGTTTGTTATTTCATTCTACCTAAAGGGCCAACTGTCTCAATATTTTCGCAATTTATTTATTCCATAGTTATAATATTATATTTTTAAAATAAAATATAGTGAAGTATAATGTACTATGTAACTTATATGTAATTGAAATATGTAAAAGCAATGTTATTAATAATAATTATTAATAGATGGGTCACAGTTTCTTTAATAAATGAATAAATTATTATTATATTAAATATTTAAATCATAGATAATAGCGTCTGGCATAACTTAGCAACATTATTAAAATAAATAACATCTTACCCTTGTTCCAAACATTTTATTGATGAAGTCTACTTGTTCAATAAGCCAAAGGTATGACTTACTTAGCCTTTCACATTTAAGTATATCCTCTGAAAACCTTTCTGCAGTATCCGGTGAATGTTTGCCTAGATGCGTATACCACTGCGTCTTGACATTTATTACTTTAACTTTTGCATCGAGCCAGGATTGAGTGGTTTCGGCAATGTACCGTAAACGAAACTCAATCTGCATCACATGCGACGTTAAATCCAAACTAGTCAGAATTTTTATCAGTATGAATATATATGATATAGAAAACACTGAAGACATTTTGAATCCAGCGCTGTACCACCAAGCGCAATAATCACAGACACATGTAATTGTCCACGATAAGCCGAAGAACACAATTAAGTTCACAAGATTTTTCTTCAACAGAGGACAGTATGTACAGCCGAGCGCATCATCAATTTTCTGATGTGTGTTAAAATAAACTTGCATATTTTTGCCATTTGAGTATATGTAATATAAATCGACTGTGTATTGAAAGAAATCAAAGGCTACTTGAAATGCATCGGTGTATTTTATAGATACTAACACTTTATAATACAAATCCGTAATTTTATAGTACATCGATAAGACGTTTAAACATACTAACACTAAAATGGGAATGATAAAAGTAAAATACGTCGCAATGGTGTACTTTTGCGTCTGAAACTTGTTAGAATTAAGGGCAAAAGCTTTTAAGAATGGACTCAACGGCTTGAACGAATTATTGATGTAGTAGACGACATCTTTTTTACGTTCACTAATTTTACGCTGAAAATTCATTTTAATAAGAATTCAACAAACCACCATTCAGTTAAACATTTCAATGATAAAATTACACCTTTAATTATTTCGATATGAATGAATGATACGAAAGCCCATAGAGTTTGTTAAAGCACGCGATTAATGTTCCACTAGAATCTACTTTAATAGCATAACACAAACATCAAGCTGAAAATTGGAAGCAAATACAGCATGTTTTTGTATTGGGAACTAAGTAGCCACGTGGTTTCAAGTTAAATGGTTTGGGCGTGAAGAAAATAGAGACATACAGACAGTGTGACTTTCGCAATTATAATATTAGTAAGGAAGTAGAAGAACATTTAGGGGCTTCTGTAAAGTATAGTATTTTAGGGATCGTTGAGTTCTTCAATGGTAAGTGCTTTTTGGTGAAAAATAAATGTTAAGTTTCTAATGTAAACCGACTACATACACACTAAAACGTCAATTTTTGAAACCAACACGCGGCCTATTGATTTATTTGCAAATAAAATATTATCGTATGTTATACTGTACCAGGGCGAAATAAAACACGTATTTGTACTTTTAACCCTTATCATTCATCGATTCGATTATTTTTCGTAAACAGAAACGGTTTTTCGGTATGTAGATATACATAATTATACTGAAAGTTATCTCGGCGTTTGTTTAAATTAAAATAACAATAAATTTTATTCTTTATAGAACTAGCATTCTAGTCATAATTACGCTCGCTTGGACTACAAAATTGAACTTATTTTACCTATCTTTTTTACTGTACATTATTTTCGTTTAAACCCATACCTACCTATTGTGTAAAAGTTGTGTCAAAACAGATCTATAGACAATGGTAAAAGTAAGAGTATTATAAAATAAAGACTTCGATAATAAAAAAAAAAGTATAAACACCCTGTATCTTCATACTAAACGATATCTATACAATTTGATCAACTAATTAATTGGCTAACAGGGCATCCACCACGATATTATCATTTTCCAGAAATAGTAGAAAATTGTCGGACCTTAAGTAATTGGATTGAAAAAATGTGCTTTGGATTTAATTTTATTATGTAGGCCATTAGTATTGTCACTTGTCAGGTGTAATGGGAATTTAAGTTCGATTCAAACGTTGTGCTGAACCAGGTTCGTATTCAAAGAGTATTTTGATATATATGAAGAGACAATGGTCGATCTATGGAATAAGTACAAATTATTAAATATATCGTGTCTGTGTTTCGTATGGTGAGCGGGTGTCAGGAAGCCTTTGTTCCCATCCCATTCCTCTCCCATCCTGTTGTACTCCTCTCCCAATTTCCCATCAGCAATCCTCTCTCTATCCTCTCCCTCTTCTTCTTCTAAATTTTAATCATCACTAGATACATAGTATAAAACAAAGTCGCTTTCTCTGTCCCTATGTAAAGGACATATATGTATGCTTAAATGCAAATGCTCCGAGAACGACGCGACGTAACGAATTTTTATGTGTTTTTTTTAATAGATAGAGTGATTCAAGAGGATGGTTTATATGAATGATAACATCCATTAAATAGTGGAGAAATACTGTTATTTTTGAGGTTTCTATTGTGATGTCGTTAATTATCAATTTTTTTCCGCTTACATTGCAAACGCAGGCTGAACCCTACGAGATTTATCAAAATAATGTACTAATATTTATATACAACGTTCACAGTTCGCCTGTGCGAAGTCGGGGCTGGTCGCTAGTAAACTATAAATCAAAAGACATATAACAGTAAAACACAGCATAAATGGTGTCCTTATCACAATGTGATCTTTACGAGGCAAAAGGTAAGGTGCAAAGAGTAGAAAGGTGGGGTGAAAGTTTATACTAACAGCCCCTGATCCTTAATCTATACTAATATTATAAAGCTGAAGAGTTTGTTTGAACGCGCTAATCTCAGAAACTACTGGTTCGAATTGAAAAATTATTTTTGTGTTGATTAGACCATTTATCGAGGAAGGCTTTAGGCTATATAACATCACGCTGCAACTATTAGGAGCGAAGAAATAATGGAAAATGTGAAAAAAACTGGGAAAATTATAACATTATGCTACGGGAGCGAAGCCGCGCGGATCAGCTAGTTTATGATAAGATGGGGCAAAAACTGAATAATGCCGCCTCGACCTTATATCACCATGTCAGCGAAAAAAAAACAAAAATACGAATTTGCCGCCATGGCCCCGGCGCACTGACCCCTAGATCCGGGCCTGCGTACTACGCAATTGCTAGAAGTGCTCTATGACTAGCATGGGGCAATACAGTTGGAGGACGACAAAAGTTGTTTTGTAGGGTTATAGAAGGAAAAAAATCGTGCCGTACAATTATGGATTTTCCAAAAAAAAGTGTAGTAAGTTGGTACCTGTATATATATATGTATTTGAGAAAACATTATTGTTTACATGAGATATATGTATACCGACTATATGTAGTAAGTATATGAAATTTCATCATTCAAATATCCCAACTTTCACATTTTAATATTAGGTAGGTAATAGAATATTTGAAAAGCCAAATTAAATATTTCGTTCTCAACCTTTATAAAGTTATATCAGTAGCGAAAAAATCTGTTATAATGAATAGGACATTACATAATGTAATATGTTTATAAATAATACTTTCTTCCGTGATCTAATAATTGCATTTGCATTAATATTTATTACTTTAAACGAATGTTACATTTTTTGACAATTAATAAATCGTTGAACCTTTGTGTAAAACGTCGAATCAACTCATGAAAAATTCATATACAGGTCAATATTATAAAGATTTGGTTTTTAATATTAAAACAATATTATTATTGAGTAAGTACTTTATCTCACACATCCTCCCTGGGTTTTGTGTTATTTGATAATCAATAAAATTGAGATTCTTCATGAAATTCTATTAACAAAAGTCGTGTACACTCTACATAAGATAGAAGACATATTTCATCGAGGAACATTAAAAAAAAGCAGAGCGTAAAGTATAGTCATGCCAACTATTGCGTAAAGAATTATTGTCGTAACTCATAAAATATTCTACGCATGTGTTATGTCGCGTCATCAACACGTCACAATATCTAGAGGATGTTTTTTGAAATTATACTAGGAATAGGTAAGTTACAAGCGTAAAATATATTATTTTTCGATTTGATACTGAAAATATTATAAACTATGAAGTAAGTCATTCCTACTTGAATACAGGAAACTAAAAATTATCACTAGCTAGTTCATGGGTTGGTAGTAAATTGCGTCATAGCATTGTAACATTGTTTGTTCTATGTTTACCTATGTACTCACTCAGGGAACACTAAGTTGGTAAATTAATTGCCTCAAATTGCATCATAATTTATAAACTTAATACAATATAGATAAAACGACTACCTATCAATAAACGAAAAAAAATGTTACATTAAGTAGGTATGTATATTTCCCACCTTGGCAACGTACAAATATTATTTTAATTTTCCTTGCTAACTATTTTTATGCTTAGTTCGTGATTAAATTATCGAAAAAGCGAAGTATTTTTACTTAATCTATATTCTTTCTATTGTAAATAAAATAATTGCGACATAAGGTTAAATGTTTTAGTAAAAAATTAACCTCACCCCATTTAGGTAAGTATTGTTACTTATGACTCGTACGTCATTGAGTACTTACTGAAATCGATATTTTTCTTCATTTTCTTGTGTTGGAGAGTCAGAGTTCTTGAAGTAATATGTCACTTTAGCTTTGGAAGGATTTCGCGGATCATCATTGATTAATGCCTGTGCCATTTTTTCACAAATTTTTCTTACAATTTGTTATCAACTCACTTATTTTTGTAATTATAAAATAACACTTTTTTCCTCAATACGCTATCAGTAAGCATTTTAAAATTTCAATTTTATTCTTAGCACGAATAACATCGACGACACTAACTTTATAAAATAATTTTCAAACTATTTCACACTTCATTACTCATCTACTAACAGACTATAAAAGCGGAGGACATAAATGTTGACATAAAATAGACTCATATCGATTTTAAATGTTTTTACACAGATCGTTTTTTGAAGTACTAATATTAGGTTCGGTAAATGTTGCGAGAATATAAAGTAAGCGTGCTGCACTGTCGATACATTGAATGGTATCAATAGTGAATAGCATAGGAAAAAAGATGTTAACTGTGATTCGTTTTTTTACGATCTATCAGGAGCCTTTGAATGTGTGGGAATAGGAAGTGGTTACGTAAGCAAAATACATTAGCGTAAAAGATAAAAAGACAACAATATATTCGATATTAAGTGGTTGCCTTTTCGCCTTAATTCGCCCACAAAACAGATTAGGTACCTATCTATCAAAAGAACAACAGCAGAAGTGAAAAGAACTCTACAAATCGCTCTATATCAGCGCACACATTGACACAGTTCACCGATACGTCATCTCGGATTACATCGGACCACTTTATCGGCGCGAATGTCTTTGTTGGAGACACGCGACTGTATCTGTCTGCGAAGGCATAAAAAGTGAAGTACAAACACGAGTTTGACCGGTTTCTGTCCGAGTCTGTTTTTGTGATAATGCAATGTTTATCAATTTGAAAACTACAGAATTACGTACAAGCATTTCCGGAATTAGCTCCCGAGCCACATACATAAAGAATCGAGATAATGAATGGGAAAATGATGATGTTTTATATAATTAAAGGCATAGACGTCAATTAATGTCTTGATCAATAAAATAATAAACAGTCTTCAGAATAAAATTCCTTCTACTTCCAGAAACTTAATAATGTTCTTAAAATTATGCGCGAATTTAAAAATACCTTAGTTTTATCCGTGGTATGTACATTTACTATACTAATATTCGAGGAAAACAGAAAGAGAAAGAAAGAAAGATGAAAGAGAGTCGGTAATGGACTTTATCAATACTCTACCCTAAAGTCAGCACACGAATAGGCCGAAGCCAATATGCTTCAAAGACACAAGCATGTTTGTTTAGCGCAAAAAGAAGTCAGTAAACCTTAACTCCCACTTTCCTGAATACTTCCATTAAAATAGCCGACCAATTAGACTTCCTTGGTTTTACAGGCAGCTCTAGCGTCAGTCCTTTCTGACGTCCAGGCAAATACTTATTGCTGCACAAAAGCTCGGAACACCTATTCATTCTATTTAAGGCTCAAGTTTGATCTTGTGTGAAGTAGGTACTGTTGCCGCCTTGGAATCTATCGAAAAACGAACTTTTTAGTTCGTTGTTCTGCTTAACGATGACTTGCTGTGTGCAAAAATGCAGAGTCGGGATCATCGTCGAAGGATTGCAAGTCTATCGATATTTCATAGGATGTATTTCAGAGGGTGCGGTGAAGAACTACACTAGCTGCTACCTCCATCACCTTTTTACCACCGAACGTCAAGGGTTTCCATCCCTATGATATACCCTTTACTCGTACCAAACGATTCACGTTTTTAATACGTACCAATAGGAAATGGAATTCTCTCCCGGCTTCTGTCTTTTTAATTAAATATGATCAGGATAAATTTAAGGAGAATGTGAATAGGTATTACAAAAGAAGTGTTCCGTCCTCGACTATTTTACCACTTTCCATCAGGTGAAACTATGGTCAAACATAAGAAGTGCATGTAATACTGTAAAGTATTGCGGTAAAAAAGGTTGGGCCGTTTCCATTTGTCATCGATGAGGAGCACCTGTTGTTAAGTCAATTCACCTGTGATTTGTTTTTTGCTGATGTTCATTAGCTATATAATATGATCAGTGTAAAACTACACTGTGAACTTACGGCACACAAGCCGTTATAATTATGTATTACGTTTAAGAAATAACTGTTCATTTGTATGGATACAGTTAAAATAAATAATTATGTCAACTGTCTTCTTATAATTTTTAAATAAACAAGTTTTCTTTAATCTTGAAAGACGTGTCCGGAAATAGTCTTTCTGAGTTTCGTACAACGATTGTAAGTTAGACTGTGGTATGGTACTGTTTCACGTCGATTTTTCTTGAGGGTTGGTAACTTCCCTCGTGTGGATTTGGCCAAATCATCTATCACAAACTGTTGCGCAGATACAGATATCTCCTAACTCAATACAAAAATATAATTGCGAGGTTCGATGTTGTGCCTGCCATAATTTAAGGGCAAATTTTCACGATAAGATTAAGGTGGAAAGATTTTATGCTTGTTATAATTTCATTAATTTTTATTTGTAATATCACACAGCAAAAATTCAGGTAACCCGTTACTAACTTTTTTAAAATGACTTGCAATCATAGAATAAGGGTAAAATTAAAGGGTATATCATGTGTGTGAATTAAATACATTTCGTATTTAAATGGATCTCTTTGAGCCCTTATATTAGCTATGTTCGAGTTCGAGCTTATTTGATCGATAAGCTGGTAAGTCAAGAAAACTGTATTAATCAAGAATTACAGATGATATATAAAATAAATACTTTTGATAATAGTATTTTTTTAATTAAAATACAATTTTATCTATTCTAATTTCGGCAGTTTAAGAAGTGTTATTGCATTAAAACAAACAATTTATCTATAAAGAGGCTACTAGTCAGAAAACCAGAAACTTTGCCTTTGTTTCCTTCAAACATAATGCATAGTTAAATATATTTGATTAGTAGAAATAAAACACTGTTATATGTTGAAGAATTATTTTTTTCTTTCTAAATTTATATATAAATTATGTACGAAGGAAACATGAATAGTGACTGTTTTTCTGACTATCCCCTCCTTAACTTACTGTTACTGATATATTACGGTATTCAATGAAATCATTAATTAAATATCACCTGTATTTTCTTCGTTTTGGCTTAATCGCTGCTGCACCTTCCTTCTCCAATGAAAATTTATTAATAAATAATTCTTCATACAATACACTATTAGAGGTAGGACTAAGAAATTGTGAAATTTCTTGATATAAATGTTTTTTATAAGATTCTTCATCTTCATGAGTTTGAACTGTAGTATTTTTCTTTGCTGGTGCCTGGGCAATGGAATTCTTAAGTTCCATGATTTTTTGTGTGTTTTGGTCTATTCTATTCAACAATGTATTTTCGAGTCTTTTCATACGAGCATCTAAGTAAGCTATTGTATATTCTTGAGCACTAGGCAACTCAGGCTTTTTAGATAAAAATGTTCCTACTTGTGTACTATTATCAGCATGTTTTTTATTTTTTTTAATTTCATTTGCTTCAATTTCAGACTGCAGACGTTGTTGTGTCTCATTCTTTGTTGGCGATTTTTTATCCAAACAAGTTTCAATTATATCTCTTAACTTCATATTGAACTTTCTCTTTTTTTCAATTGCGGCTATTCTTTGTGGGTTTATTTTATTTTTCAATAATGATACCCTTGGCTTGTCTGTTCTTAATAAACATTTATTTCCTTGTTTTTTGGGTGATGTGATCTCTTTGATAATTTTTGGAGGGTTTTCCTCTACAATAGGTTCATACTGTATTTCAAGCACTTGAGGGATCGTGAGTGTTTTAACTATTTCTGAATTGTTTAGAGGTGTCTCACCAGATAAATCTATGGAGTTAGGGTCTTGTTGATTTTCCTTTCTTTGAGGCATTTTTATAAGTAATGAGGGTGATACTGGTTCAAGATTCCGAGGTATTGAAAAGGGTTTTTTAATTTTTTTCTGTGAAAGTATTTTAACTTTTGGTTCTGGTCTTTTTGGAGTACTGTTAACAATTAAATTAGTTTGGTCATCATTAAGTGTCTTTCTTTCAGAAACCTTTTTGTTAAGAAAAATCTTATCCAGTTTGACTATAGGAGAAGGCTCACATTGTTTTGTTTCTTCTGAAAACTTTATGGTATTACTAATATTGTTTGAGATGTTTACCATTGATTCTGTTGGTTTCAATAAGGTATTATTAGTATTAGGTTGAAAAGCTAATTTATCACTATATCTCTCTATCTGTGAACTATCAGAATTTTTCTCTTTCTTTTTAATATCTTTTTTCAATATTTGTTCATTAGTATTTTCTTGATTATAATCTAAGGTGATATCGATATTGGCCGGATTTGTATCTAAACTTGTAACAAAACTGATTTCACTATTTGTCAGAAAATCCCCATATTTTATAGAATAGTTTGCTCTTTTATCACAATATGAAATATTGTCA
Source organism: Phoebis sennae (assembly GCA_001586405.1). Taxonomy (NCBI): domain Eukaryota; kingdom Metazoa; phylum Arthropoda; class Insecta; order Lepidoptera; family Pieridae; genus Phoebis; species Phoebis sennae. The sequence continues at coordinate 1,235,881 of LQNK01000404.1, forward strand.
TTTTCAATATCTTCTAATATTAGGGGAAAAGATTCTATATTTTCTTCATTTGTCTTTGTATAGTGCACAGAATCACAATAAGGCCCATCTAACGTAGGTATGGCATCAAATGTCAGCTTGTCTTTCTAAAATATAAAAATATGAACTTATATTACTAACATTTTGTTAACAGGTCAAAGTAGTCATACATAAAAAAATTTATTACTTCTGACAAGGATGAACATAGGTCAGAGATCTACATTAAAATTATAAAGAGGATTAATAGAAGAAATAGATATTTAATATTATAGGCTATTTAACATTATCCTATTGGAGCAAAGCAGCATGCAACAGCTAGTGTTTATATAAAGGGAAGGAGTATGTTTATTATTGAGTTCAAAAACTGATAACTTTCCATGAAAATGGAAATGCTATTGCAAAAATTTTGATAGGGTCCGCATCCAAAAATAAATGTTACAAGGTTATGAATTATTTAAAGAAAAAATTCTTTACTAAAATAGCTGTTGTACTGTCACAAGTTTCCAAAAGTACTTCGCATATTGATTTTAAAATAAATAACAAATAATTGAAACAGTAACAGTAATATTGGTCATTCTTGGCTAGTCAAAGAAGTACCTTATAATTCATAAAATTATCATCCTTAAAATGGTGTTGACATATAACTCTGTTTTTCAACTGTGATACTTTTAGGTTCAAGAAGTCCAATTTCATTGCATTTAACAACCATTGATGACATCGGAGTTTATCAAACACAGGGTAATGGAACATATGAGTCTTCCCATCAGATTTAACATGACAATTTTTATATGAACACTTGCATCCACCCATTGTAGCTGAAAAGATAGAATACATCGGTTTATACTTTATTAATAACATACACGACAAATATGATGTTTAAAATGTTCGACATAAAAGTATTCATAACAATTCAGACACAAAAAACCTATACACTTTGTAAATTACATATACAAGAAGTGTATTAATGAAATGCAAATTAATGTTAGGATTATGCTTAACGGATAATTGAAATAGTAATATTTTAGCAAACACAGAATTAACGAATAATTTCAACTTTACCATCTATTTGTATAAATTATATACCTATATCTTCAGTTTATTATTGTCATTTGTCAACATTCAACCGAACAACCACAAGTGAGTAGTGACAGCTTGATAGTCATTGACATTGAACCACAGATTAAAGAGAATTGGACATTTCTTACCGGTTTTTGTAAATGGCAACAAGAAATTAATATTAATAGTCAATAATTATCATAGAAGTTTTTAACTTTCTATGATATTGGTTCAAAGGTTAAAAATTAAGCATAAGATTCGGATTATGGCCAGTAAATAAAAGTTTGAAAATATATCTATTTGTACCTAACATAGAGTTATATATAAACTTTTTATTGCTTATACTATTTATCTATATTTATATTTTGTCTATGCTATATGTGTATGAGATTTGAAAGATGAAGATTACCAATAAATATATTTATTTCATTATTTTTAGTATAAATAATGAATAAACAATAATATATTTGTATACTATTTATATATTGCAATATGTTCTAAAATAACCTAGGGATAAAACGTTGAGAGCACAAAATATGAAGTAAGTAATAAATTGTTTTATTGTTTTAAATTCATAATATTCAATTTTCATTAATCATATAGAGAATTTAGATAACCAATGCTATGTAAAATATTAACATAAATCGGGTACTTATAGTTATTACAAAATTTGCATAAAACAAACCCTAACATATAAATTTTTCTTTATTATTGTAATGTTCTAATAAAACAATAATATCCTTATTTCACGTGCTTCCCAGAAAGGAGGAAACGCAACTTAAACAGGAGGACGTACAGAGCATATCGTATTTTACTTTGGTAAATAAAAATTATTACACACTTCAGTTCTAAATGAAAACTATTAATACAAAATCTAACATAAAATTACAGTTTAGATTTGCATCAAAATGGGACAGAATTATGATTGCCGTGGCTCTATCAGCGACTTTTGTCTCGGGTGTTACTCTACCATACGCTATCACATTAGTAGCCAATGTATTCCAAAACATGATTAATTATGCTGAGTCAGATAAAAGTTTCACGATCAGCGAAAACTTTTTGCATGAGATGCATGTATTTTCCTTCAAGTACTCGTGTGTAGGCGTTATATTATTGACGGGAGGATATTTGGGCACAGCGTTAATGAATATCGCAGCTATTAATCAGGTATATTTATAAGTTCGAGGGCTTTTTACACTACCCAATGGGAAGAGACTCTTACCTTGTTAAAAATGGGATGTAATAACACCCAGAGAGCGAGGCTCTCGATCTCTGGCAAGGGGAGCATACGTCTTACTCCTTTGTAATCCATTCATAAGCCATAAGCCATCCAGCTACCCTGCTCTAGCTCTTTGTAAAGCTCTTAGATTGGGTAGTGTTACCTTTTATATAAAAGTAAATTTTAACAATTGTAACCTATAATAATTATCATTATATGTATTAAGTCGTTAGTAGTGGCGAAAACCATCCATGTTGCGTCATAGAAAAAATAATTATAGTTTTACATACTGTAACTATGCATCATATAAAACTATTTAATATTTAAAAAATAATAATTAGTAATAAGTATGAGCGTAATATTACATAGATCGTCGCTTTTCGTGACATTTGCTACATGAAAATTGTGCGGTTTGCAAGTTGGTATTAAATATTAATATTTGCAAATATAATTTTAATGTTAATATATTTATTATATTAACATTAAATTCCAAATTTGGGGATTTTCAGGTCTTTAAAATAAGGCAAGAGTATATAAAAGCTGCTTTGAATCAAGACTTCGCTTATTATGATCTACATCAAACTGGCGACTTCGCTTCAAAGATGGCCGAGTAAATAAAAACATGGATTCCGTATGTTTATGATAACGAATGTAGCAGATTAAAATTAAAGTTAGGTTAAGGAGGGTAACTGCCTCGTTGGTTCAATGAATAATGCGTCACACGTAACAACGCAGAGGTCTTGGATTCGATCCCCGTTAGAGATGTAAAAAAAGATGTTTTTTCAACAATCGATAGAGCTAATAATTAGAATAGCTTCTTATGAGTATTCATATGGTGTAAGTAGGTATGATAATATTTTGGGAAAAGCCTTAGTTTTGTCCTTCGACTAAATGGGCGGCATAGTCCCCAGTTTGGAGCATCACCATGGTTTTGATATCGCAGGTGATCCATAGGTCTAGTGAATGCTTTTTCGCCTGCCTCTTATAGAAAAACAAATTTAAATGAAGCATGTAATATTTCTCTAATGTACTTTCTAAATGGTTATTAATGAACAGTGACGTCATAAAGCTGGAACAAGGTATTGGGGATAAGTTGTCATCGCTCGTGTACAACGCGTCCGTCGCATTGGGATGTATTACTATGTCCATGTTAAAGGGATGGAAATTGGCTCTATTGTGTCTTACGCCTGCTCCTATTACATTTCTACTGGTGGGGCTGACTGGACGGGTATGTGGCGTATAGCTCTAAATGTCTAAATCTGTTAATAAATGACGTCATAAAGGTGGAACAACGTATAAAGGAACAACGTACAACGAATCAGTCGCTCAATGTTATATATACGATGACCATGTTGAAGGGGTGAAAGCCGGCTCTATTATGTCTTACGCTTAATTTCTGCTATTACAATCTTATTTATGGACGTATAGCTCTTATAGTGATATATATTTTTTAGTGATAGTCCATTTATCGAGGAAGGCTATAGGCTATATATCATTCCGATATTCCTACGGGAGCGAAGCCCTAGGGCGCAGTTAGTCATATATAAAATTTCAGACGAAATTTGACTATGATCCGTTGCTCAGAAACGCAATTGTCAGATACCGTTTAGCACTTTTAACTACTAAGTGAATCAGACACCGCGCATTCATCTTGTTTTTAACTGACGCGGACGACATAAAGTTTGAACAAGGATGGAGAACAAGCCATCTTCGCTTATGTAGGTTTATCGCGTAAAATTTTCATCATCATTATTTTTTTTTACAACGATATAATTACGTGTATGAGAAACCGGGCACTTAATAACTAAAATACCTTTATGATGTTGATTTTTAATATTAACCTAAAAATCTAAGCATTAATATTACCATTTTAGATAGCCAATAATTTATATAAAAAGCAATCTCGTGCTAAGAGCGAAGCGAGTATGGTAGCTGAGGAAGCCATCAGTTCTATAAGAACAGTATACGCTTTTAATGGACAACAAAGGGAAATAGAGAGATACAGCAAACATCTCGTCAAAGCCAGAAATATACATATACAAAAGGGTAAATAATTTATTTTGTACTTTTTTGTGTCGTAGCATTAATTTTCAATAGATATTAAAAATGATTATATGTTACTGAAAATTTTATGTTTATAATAGTAAAACAGATGGTAAGAAAATATTAGTACTTACAAGTACATAGAAGTATACATACAAGTATTTTCAAAATTGAAATCATATCATATAATTTTTTGTAATTTTTAGTGTTCGTATATTTCCCGTTCACGTGAGATTTCCGAAATATTAACTATCCTAAAGCCTTTCTCGGGTTTCAAAAAATATTTGTACATTAGAACAAATAAAAGCGTAAAGAAGATAGACAGACACAGTTATTTTCGCATTCATAATATAAGTATGGGAGTATGGATTGTACGACTACTTTTAAATGCTCACGTAATTTTATCTCAAATTGTTATAATTAATTTCAGAGTGTTTCACCGGTTTGTCCATGGGTTTTCTGTTTTTTTGCATATTTAGCTCGTATGCATTATCGTTTTACTTCGGAATATACCTTGTAATAAAAGAACCACATAATTACAATGCAGATGTCATGTTTTCCGTGAGTGTTTCAATTTATTACAAAAACAGTTGTTTCTATTGGTTGAGCATCAATTAAAATTTTACGACTTTGAAATATAATGTAGGTAGATACTGTGGGTTCACAAAGGAGAAGAATATTTAATATTAGATATTTTTTAACAAATGATTCGATTGTATGATTGGAAGTAATTACTCCCGAAGATATAAAAGACTGAAAATTCTTGATTTTAATCTATATATCAATTAAAGATATACCTCATCACCCCAGATCCAATGCCATATTTATAAGGTTTTAACCGACTTTCAAAAAAAGGAGGAAATTCGACCGTATTATTTATTATTCAGATCATGTTGCTGATATGATGGTAAGTGGTAACTGTTTTGGAGAGTGCTAGAATTGCCCCAATCCAGTTAATTCACGTTCGTCCCGAATTGATAACCTCCTCATTTAATTGGGAAGTAAATATAAAAAAGAATACCTTACGTCCAGTTATTATAGAAAAACTACTTCAGTTTCTTGCTAGTTCTTTTCAGTTTAATCATCGTACCGAACTGGTAGTAAATTAAAAAACAATGCTTGTTTATAGAATTTGACTAAAGATTTGATTGGATTTAATTAAGTATAATGTTCAACTCTAACTCAACTCAACGTATAGTTATAAGAAATATCAAAATTACGGATCATCCTGAACTTAGCAACACAAAGTGTACCTAATACCTATGTTTTTTATTCTACGACAAATGCTAGACAAAATCGACGTTTATAAATAAAATTTGGGCATACTTCAGGTTTTCTTTGGAGTAATGACAGCTTTGGGAAATTTTGGCATGGTCGGTTCTCTCATGAACTCGTTTGGGTCAGCAAGGGGCGCCGGCGCACAGATATTCCACACCATTGATGCTGAACCGTCAATTAACCCGTTACTGGAACGAGGAATTAAGCCGAAGACCTTTGAAGGTCACGTGGAACTAAAAAATGTTGTATTTCAATACCCGTCTAGGTCTGAAATTCCTGTAAGTATATTATTCATAAAAACAAATTAATAATTTCAATATACAGAGTATTTTACAAAGGAGCTGTCAAGGTTAAATCCTTAATTACTTAGCATTGGAAAAAACACTGAATGGAATCTCTGAACCGATTTTGAGTAAAATAAAAACTGCGTTATTGGAGCTGTATAATGGTTGATTTTATAAATAATGTACTGTTATGGAAAGCCTGTCATTTTTATTTCATTAATATTTCAAAGAAGAACTGCAGGAAAGTATGTACAGCACAATAGGTATTGCTACACTCTTATTTCGTAATTATAATACAAACTATTATTTATAAAAGTAAATATTGAAATTTTGCAATATCTTATTAATTTATTTATTTATGCTCTTTGTTGTGTTGAGAAATACAAAATGCATTAACACAATACTATGTAAAGTATCTTACATCTAATTTCCCAACATAATAGGAGTAGTATCAGACGCTGACATAGTAGTATCTTAGTATAAGGCAAAGATTTTACAGTATACAGGTAGTCTACTTTTAGGTGTTGAAAGGTGTTAGTTTGGTGGTAAAGCGTGGTCAGTCAGCTGCGCTTGTGGGCCCCTCTGGTTGCGGGAAATCCACCATTATTCAGCTGATATCAAGATACTATGACACGGTTGAGGGATCTGTAAGTCATGCAAACATGTTTATATAGTTTAATAAACAGCTTATTTTGAGAGTGAGTGAGGAGCATTAATAATATACATATAGCATAAGCACGATTGAGTTTAGCTCGTATCGCGGAATTTTCTACCCGCCCTCAGAAAATTGAGGTAAACAAAATCATACTATATTTTGTATGGTGAAGAGAGACGAGATTCGATTCGATTTCTCTCCTTTTTCTTCATAATTTTTTAGAGTCATTAATCTGTTGTCATAACAAATAAAATATTTGTTTCAATATGTAGAGTTTACTTTTCACTTAAGACATATTTATAATTATAAGATAAAATACGTGTTCCCTGGGGAGGCGTGATTAACGGCTGACTTCACAAACCCTGTACAATACCAGCATAAAAATGCTGACACTATTGTACAGGGCCGTACTGTGTCGCTACAAATTCTTTCCTTATCCCCTTTTCTAAGGCCCGCGACATTTTTCGTGTTACAGGTGTTCATGGGCGGTGACCGACTAACAATAGCTAAAGCGCATGTTTTTTTGCCTATTGTAATATAAAAAAATATAGATTTTATCGATCCTTTACTCCTGTAATACTAGTGGCTCGCCCCGAGCTGGACCTCGCGTTGTAATGTTTATATTCATCGAGACCTTACATTTGATGTTACACCAAAGCCGGACTACACATCGGCAGACGCATACGCGAACGTCATTGACAATGGATGGCGGATACATCGTCAGACGTTAATTATCTACTACGGCTGTACTACTACGTCTTCATGTCCGTGGACACCATCGGCAGATAACGTGCAAAACGACAACTTATAAAAAGTAAAAGTAATCTGTATAATTTTGTTTTTCGTTGAATTTAAATGAAAAGAGACGAAGGACTGTAACGTAACGTAACCGAACCTAACACAGTATTTGAGGAATGAGGAGTATTGAAAAATTAAAAATGCATTACAAGTCTGAAGTCACTACATTATTAGGTAGTTATTGAATTATTAATTTGAATACAATTCTTATTAAAGGAATTTAAAATAAAATCTATAGCGCGATCCAGAAGCCTCGTAGCGCCATCTGTATTTTTCAAATATCACGTTGAGAATGGTTTGTTCTTTATATATTAAACGCGGTTTTTTATACTCTTATTTTTTCGTGGCATCGTAAACATCGTCGTTCAATATAAAAAGAAAATAATACAACTATTATCATATTGAGAAAGAAACAATGAACAGTTACGTAAATCGAACCGTTACTTATCGGAAAGCAATTCAATTCAATATTCATCAATTAATGGATATTATAAAATTTACAAAAAATTTATAAATACTTTAATAAAAATAAAAATTCTGTAACAAAATATTTGGAACTAAATTCATTTATAAAGGGGTCACCTGGGGTCAACACAATAGTTGGTGTGTAATTCAATCGTTATAATAATATGCGTTGCTTCCACTAGATGGCGAAGGGACCTTAGTGTTTGAGTAATTTGTAATTGTGTTATTTTAAAAATTATCACATAAAAACTATTCCTAATGTTTAAATACAATATTTATAAGTTATCATACGTTAACTTTTATTAAATTCGTATTTTATTGAGTATTATCGATGTTTGACGAAAGAATGATTCATAATAATGAACTGTAAATATGACAATAGATGGCGTTGAATTAAATTTATTTTTTTCTTATTTTACTTATGTTTTGTAAACGGCTTATATTAAAAATAATTCAATACTTTATATGTTATATACAAATATTGACCTTTCATTTGATACCATACTCGGGTATATTCATATTTTACTCGCTTTTTGACCCCCCTATCTTCGCAACCCCCATACCAATTTTTCTGATCTGCAAACTCAAGATTTCTTTTTATCCATACTATTTGCCTACAAAATTTTATCAAGATCGGATAAAAAATATAGCTGATATTGTCCGACAAACATTTAACTGTTTATCCCCCCTTATCTTCTTAACCCCCCCACCGATTACGCTCATCTTCGAACTCGACATTTTATTCTGTCTAAACTATACGCCTATGAAATTTTATCAAGATCGGATAAACAATACTCAAGTTATCGTCGGACAAAGTTTTTCATACTTACATACAAACATACAAACATACAACGCCCGGCCATCTCGACTCTGAGACCTCGCTTCGCTCGGTCAATTAGCTTGACGAAGTGTAATAAGACAAGCATTTTTAAAGCGAACCAATAAAGATAAATCTATTTAACTGTTAATAGAATATAATCGCCTAATAAACTAATTTTGCATGAAAATTTAATATCGGGTCTGATCTGGACTTTTTTATACTTACCTGAATATTAATGCAGTAAACGTCAATATTGGTAAACTAGACTTGAACCATTATATTAATCAGAAAACATAATGAAAAAAACAGTTACGTAAAAATACATTTCAGGTGTTCTTAGATGGACACGATGTAAAGAATTTGTCAGTGCGATGGTTGCGTTCCCAGATCGGCCTAGTGGGCCAAGAGCCGGTGCTCTTTAGCGCAACGATTCGTAATAATATCCGCTTTGGCCGCGAACAGGCTAGTGATGAAGACGTGGAAAATGCCGCCAAACAGGCGTATGCGCATGAGTTCATCATGAAATTTCCTAATGTAAATAATTTCGATACTTGTTATTTGAAAATGTTGAATTGTCACCCATAATAAAATGTAAATTAAATTGAATGCACGCAATTCGCAGCAATTACGCAACGATAATTTGTTATATTATTAACCTCTTTGTGAAAAATGAATGTTACAAGAACAAATGATTTCATCTCCTTTAAGGGCTATGACACATTTGTCGGCGAGCGCGGCGCGTCTCTGTCAGGCGGGCAGAAGCAACGCATAGCGATCGCGCGCGCGCTTGTCCGCAACCCGCGCATCTTATTGTTGGACGAAGCTACTAGCGCGCTCGACATAGCCTCCGAAGCAAAAGTACAAAAAGCTCTTGATAAGGTAAAGGACAAAGATATATTTTTATACAGGTTACAGTAATGGCAAACGTTTTTCAAATTTTCACATTCTCTTTATTTTGTTTTGCCAATTGTAGTTAATAGGAAAGATGGAGCGTCGGAGACATTCTGTAGAAATATGTACAATAGTTAATGAAGAAATGAACCAGTATTCTTAATTTTATTTTTGTAATAATTGTTTACCAGGCTACAGAGGGTCGTACGACGTTGATTGTGGCCCATCGCCTGTCAACAATACGCAATGTCGATATCATATACGTCATGCATGAGGGCGAAATAGTGGAAACAGGAAATCATACGCAACTACTCGAATTACGGGGGTATTATTATAAAATGTATCAACCTGATACCCCAAAGAACGGTAATCTCAAAGAGATAAGTAAAGGTGATTATTAATGCACTTTTATCACTGAATAATAAATATATTTTATTTTCTTGATACTATTAATTTTAATTATCATTTTGATATATCTGTTCCGAATATTCCTATCTATGATAAAATAAGAAATCAAACAATTAATTATACTCCAAGAAATTTATCATTAATAATATGTTCCATTATAATGAACTGTAGACCGCATAACCTTTCATGAGAGGACAATAGGTATACCTACTTAGAATAATCTTTGGTCCAAATCATAAAGCGAGCGAGTTCTAAACAAATTTTTTATGATAATAATAGTACGATTTTACAGATAATGTACTTAGTCGCGAAGCATCACATATGTCCGATGACGATGAAAAATTTGATTCAAATCTGGTGAGTGTGTCTTTTACAGAGAAATTAATTATTTCTAACTTAACATTCTGAATATATTACAATTAATATTTTTGTCATCAATATAAATAATTAAATAACATAATTTTGATGGTCACAAAAGACAGGTCAATTAACAAAAACTCCGACTTTTGGTAGAGAACATTATAGATGCAATGTATGGTTAAAAAAGCTTCAGATCTAATGTCAAAATTTCGTCCTTGTTTATACGATGTATATTTTAAGGATGAGAAAGAGGTCGAAGGTAAAACGCCACCTCTTTCCTTCTGGCGCGTGGTAACTCTTAACGCACCGGAATGGAAGTTGATCACGTTGGGATGCTTCTGTTCTATTGTGACTGGGTTTTCCATACCTTTATTCATCGTACTTTTTGGTGATCTCTTTGGTGTGAGTTTTATTCTTATGTAAGTAGTCCGTAATTATTATATTTTTGTGTTGAATATGCATAGTGCATTACAAATTTAGACGAATTTATCGCTTACTGATTTAAATATTTTGTTTCTAATTTTTAGTCAATGTCGAATTCGAATCCAGAGGAATTAATGAATAAAGTTGAAAAAGTATCGGTTTCTTGTATATTTCTCGGTTGTGCTATTGGACTAGCAAACTTGATTGAGGTTTGTTTTCCTTTCATATATGATTAATGTGGTTTGTATATTATACAAGTTTCAGACAGTGTTAACAAAATGCATCTAAATAATTTGCCATACCTTTGATCAACGGCAAAAATCATATTTGTACCCAGTTCTTTAAATGAGACGCTCTCGCAAATAAATAAAAATCATACCCTAAGCTTTTATTTTTAAATTTTGCTTATTAATATTAAGCTCTTTCGATCCCAATATTAACAAATGGAAATTACATATTGTAGACCATTTCATTCGGTGCAGCTGGGGCCTACTTAACAGAAAGGTTACGGTTAAAGATGTTCACGCATTTGTTGCGACAACACGTTGGTTTTTTTGACGACCGCGCGCATTCCACCGGAGCGTTGTGTGCGCGACTCTCTTCAGAAGCCGCGTATGTGCAAGGGGTGAGTGAGCTTGTACCCTAACGAATATTTTTTTTTAGTTTTTATAATATTAAAAATTTTACTTGATGATTTATTTTTTATAATTGCAATTCTATGATACATCGTTACATACATATAAGTATACATATAACCAAATAGTAAAATATCATTAGTTTGATAATCTCCTGCTTTTTTAAAATTCGGTTAAAAATTACCTTTACCTTTTTAATACCTTTCGAGTCTTTCGACGCTCATATCCCTTCACTCTCATTCTTCTAGCTTATAAAAGCCAAAAAATATTAAATATCTAAGTAATATAATTATTTTTATTCGTGAAGGCAACAGGTCAGCAAGTGGGTATAATCCTGCAAGGCGTAGGGTCTGTAGGGCTGGCGATGGCGCTGGCGATGTGGTTCGAGTGGCGCGTGGGGCTGGTGGTGCTGTGCTTCACGCCGGTCATCGCGCTCGTGGTCTGGCAACAGAGTCGCGCCACGGACGAGGAGTCGAGCGGATATGCGACCGCCCTAGAAACTAGCACTAAGGTCTACCTTACAGTACGTCTTAAAGAGAGTGAAGTGTAATGTCAGCTGTTAGTAGGCATAATAGTAAGTAGTACTGGGCTTCATAGCCACGCTGGTCACCAGCAGAGCCACGTAATGGACAAGGAATCTATCGGATATGCGACCGCTCTCGAAAAATAGTAAAAAGACAATTTATTATAAAACATTTATTTTATTGTAAAAACAATCCCAGTTGCACACATATTATACAACATTTCTGATGTAATCACATAAGCATAATTTAGTCAAAATAGTCGCACTAAATTTTCATAGTTGAGTTATAAAATATCCCCAAAATTGAAACAGGTAGCCGTTGAAGCTGTTTCTAATATTCGCACCGTAGCAGCCCTAGGGCAGGAGGCGAGTATCGTTGCGCACTACAGTGCGTTGCTCGAGCCCGCGGTGCGCACGGCTAAGCGCGCTGCGCACTGGCGGGGCGCGGTCACCGGCCTCTCGCGGTCTATGTTCAACTTCGTGAACGCCACCGCTCTCACGTACGGAGGCCATCTTATCGTCACTGACGGCATTGCGTATGAAGATGTTCTTATGTAAATATTCATCATGTAATAATTTATTAAAGAAATACTTGAAAATTTCTGTTAATTATGTTAATTTGTATGATTGTTACATCTAAATCCTATGGTTGGGTGTGGAGAAAAAGACTACACATATTTCAGTCACCTTACTATAGTTACCCCTCATAGATAATGATAAATAGTTGCAGCACAATTTATACGTAAGAACAGCGAAAACAAATTAATATAAATTTATATTTTTATATGCTGATGAAATGATAGTAAATGTAGGTGCAAACCCAGTCAGATGTCACAACACACTTTAAATTAAACTATGATATTAAATCTGTAATTATAAATCATTTTGACAGAACAACCCAATCATTGCAAATGGCGTCCAACCAAGCGCAAAATGCGTTCACATACGCTCCAGACTTCCAGAGGGGAGTGAGAGCCGCGTCTAGAATCATAGACATGCTCAATACCAAACCTAACATCGAGGATCCCCACGTTCCAGATGTCGATCATTTTGTTAGTAATATTTTTTAAGCATTGCAAGGGCTAAAGTAAATTATATTTCTTTCGTAGAATAAGAAACTTATTTGAAGCACCAAACAGTGCCAGTTATACCTTATGTATCTGATATAATTGACAATATAGCATCTCATTTTGTTCTTGTATAAAAGTATACAAGAGTTTAAAAAAGTAATTTAATTTTCTCAATGTTTGAAGCTCATTTCAGGTAGCTCGTGGGGAAGCAACATTCAAGAGCGTTGAATTTAGATATCCAACCCGACCAACCGTTAATGTTCTGCGAGGACTTAACTTAGAGGTACATTTAAATATAGAACTGTGAATGTGTGCCCATTTACTGAAGATTGCATCTTACTCACAAATCTATAAGAAGATTTGTTTACTTGGCTTTCATAATGTAAAATTTGTTCTCTCGAAGGGTAGATTTATGAAAAGTAGAATTGAAATAAAGATATAATTATTTGAGTACCTGAGATCAACTCTCACATGATTACGACGACCATTGGTTACAGATAGAAAGTGGCAGAACTGTAGCAATCGTTGGCCAAAGTGGAGGCGGCAAGAGCACCATCGTACAACTTTTGATGAGATACTATGATCCCGATTCAGGTTGCATTGTTAGTTTTGTTTTAATATCATTTTACGAAAGCAAACTTTAGTTTCTTTAATAATAAAAAGTTTATGTGTAAAATATTGAATGAAATTTAACACGCACTGATTTGATACGTAGGTAGTTATTGTAATTTCAATTAAAAGAGATTGCCTTGTCCCTAAAATATATATTGTAAAATATGCACCTAAATATATGTGAAAAAATTTAACGTCAGTGGAAGTGGGTATATCTGTGTTATACATTAAAGTAATAGATTGTATATAATAGAAGTGAAAAGGTTAATATTATTCCTTAGATGTTAGATGGAACGCCTCTGCCACGGTTACGTATGGAAGATATACGAGATAGTATGGGGATAGTATCTCAAGAACCGACTCTCTTTGACCGGTCCATTAACGAGAATATAGCGTACGGGGCTAATTCGAGAAACGTTAGTCAGCAGGAGATCGTGGACGCAGCTCGATTGGCAAATATTCACGACTTTATAGCCTCCTTGCCCAAGGTATGCAATAATCCATCCATAATGTAGACTTCGGAATTATATATGTATAAAAACACAACATCGAGTTGTAGTAAAAATTTGTAACAATGATAGCCGAACATTAAAATTAAGACGAGTTCGGGGTTTCATTGCACTTTCGAGGTTTTTAATGCCTCCTAGCGCATTACGTATCTACTATAAAAAAACATATACATATTTACTATAAATGCAATATCTTTTTCTTAGGGATACGATACAGACATAGGATCGAGAGGTATCCAACTATCCGGCGGACAGAAGCAAAGGGTGGCAATCGCCCGCGCACTCATACGAAATCCCAAGATATTGCTACTAGATGAGGCAACAAGCGCCTTAGATACAGAAAGCGAAAAGGTTTAGTATATTTGGGTGATATTAGTTTACTAGCTGTTATTCGTGGCTTTGTTTCCGTAGCATAATGTTATAGTCACTAAGAACATTACTAACATAATACAAAAACGCAAATGTTTACTCTGTACTATATTAGTATAGATCACAAACTGGCTCTTATTAGTTTTAGTAGCATTTTGAAATAATATGGTGCTGTTCATTGCTGAATATACCAACGAGGATCTCGTCTTATATGAGAAAATGTGAACTTTTACCCATAGTATTTTCTTTGTTTGTTAGTACCTTCCATATTTCCTGAATTTCCAGAATACCAAAAGATTCGTTAGAAGTAAGTTTATATCTGGATGACAGCATCGCTGCATCGTCAATGATACGGCACTGATGTCAGAAACTTGGGCCCTTACCCTAAACTAAACTTTAAGGATTAGCTGAATTAGATGATAGAATTATTTTTATCTAAAGACTCTGAATATAACCAAGCTTTATTCCTACTAGCTTCACCCCAATGAATCCACGTGGTAAAGCTTGTAGGAAATAAAACTTGTATATCGTACAAAAGTTGGTGTGGCTCAGATTGTGCAAGAAGCGCTAGACGCGGCAAAGGCGGGCCGCACGTGCGTGATGATCGCGCACCGCCTGAGCACCGTGCGCGACGCGGACCGCATCTGCGTGCTGCACCACGGCCGCGTCGCCGAGAGCGGCACGCACGCGCAGCTCCTGCAGCTCAAGGGACTATACTATAACCTCAACAGGACCTCGGCTTGAGGATACTGCATTTTACGTCTGTTACTTATATTTTCAGAAATAAATACCTATAGATTATATTATAAGATATAACTATTTATTTTTTTACTACCATTTTGACAGAATTATACATTTACTAGCGACCCGCCCCGATTTCGCACGGGTGCAATGCTAATACTAAGTACGCAATAGAAAAACTGTGAACGTTGTATATAGAAATTAGTACATTATACAGAGTTGGCCATTTTTGTGGTAAATGGGGCCGTTGATTAAT
This sequence comes from Phoebis sennae, assembly GCA_001586405.1. Classification (NCBI taxonomy): domain Eukaryota; kingdom Metazoa; phylum Arthropoda; class Insecta; order Lepidoptera; family Pieridae; genus Phoebis; species Phoebis sennae. Next base: position 1,251,314 of record LQNK01000404.1, read on the forward strand.
GATTTAGCCCGGAAAGTGCTATTTAGACTTAGCCCTTTTCCATCAGAAATTTGTAACATGTTGTGAGTTGTGACTTGTGGCTATGTCTAAAAGTTATTCAATAATATTATTAATGTGTATTTCCATCAAGAAGTGAGAATACAATCTATCATATATTATATATATAGCTCATATTTGTATTCTCTATGACACCGTTCGAAGCTCGGTTTTATCGTGTATTATGATACACGCACACCGCAACGCTTAATGGTTCGTGCAACCAAGTGTGCACGTGTGGACACACCTTAAACGAATGAAACGCTGGCTATGCAATACTTTATTTAAAATTGTATTCATTGTTCAAGATATTTACATAAAATATATTACTCAGTAATTACTAGTGATTATTTTAAGTACATTGATATTTTATACAACTTGATTTTAATCGATTCCTAGATTATCACGTTGATAAATAAAATTAAACATTTATATGACGTATTTGACCTATTTATAGCAGATTGTGAAGTAGTCGGAGTACACTGTACAAAAGGATTTATTTTGCAACTGTCATTCAAGAAGATGAGTGAAAAACAAACACTAACCATGATCGTATATTTTTATTCAAAATAAATAGACAGGTTGTTATACATGCTACAGTCGACACCTGTCCCACCCTTAGCTGATTAGTCTGAAACAATAACAGTGATTATAATTATGACGGATAATTGATAGCACGTTAATAGAAATAACGTTTAAGTAAGTTAACTTAATTTACACGTACATATAAAACGCGAAAATGCGAAATTTGTTTATCATCATAAACCAAACAAATCTTATCTCTATAATAAAAACACATAGTTACCTAGGGTGTGGGTGCGGCCATAGCCACAGCTGTGAGCTGAGAGATGATGCTACCAGCGGCCAAATTGCCATAGTAGGACTGGGCGGCTGCAGCCACGCTCCCCGCAGCAATGCCCGAGCCGCTGAAGCCCAGCATCGGCGCCACGAAACCCGTCGCCAAACCGCCGGTCGCGTATATCGCTGCTCCCCCAAGGATGTTCACGGCGAGCGCACAAAGAAGCCCCATTCTCTATAAATATATAAAATATGACCTGCTTTCTTTATTACAATAACGTCAATAACATACCCACTAGCACCTACATTCATTTGATATTCAGCAAGTCGTTGAACAAAGAACATACACAGGCGATCGGCTCTTTATAAAACATAAATATTCGTGGAATTAATCTTTGTGATACAAAAAGAATATAAGCTTTTGGTCAGAAAAATGTTAATAATTTATTGAAACCTTCTTGCACTTATTTGAATAAAGTAAGTAAGTATAAATAAATAAATATTCCTGGACATTTAACACAACGCCATTTAGTTCCAAACTAAACAAAGCTTATTCTATGGAAACTAGATAACTGATAGACACACATTTTTGTAAATACATACATACATAAGTTAACACCTAGACAGTAGAAAAATACAATGTTCATCACATCATAATTTTCTACTCGTGGAGATCGAACCCACACCCTCCGGCGTAATAGATTATTTGCATTGGTGTATAATGTATCCACTGCGCAAATTGGGGTATACATATAAAATATCAATAAAAACAAGTAAACAAAGTGTAAGTTTATTACTTACTAATTTTAATATATATGTTTTAATCAACATACAGTTATATACACAAAGACAAGAAATAAGATTATAAGGTTTTTGAGAAGTTTTAAAATTTATATGAATGATAATGAAATTACAGCGCATTTGTATTAAAGATATTAATTCTGAACAGTACCTTGATGTTGATAATTTAGCTTGTTTTAGAACACGTACTGCTCGTATGGATGCAGTTTCGTTACTAATAAAATGGCGCAGCCGTTATAAATGCAGACAGATATACCTATATTGTAAAAATGAGGTAGCCCTGGGTTGCTAGTCTCAAACATTCTCCCTAGCAAAGTATTACGGTTTAGTTTTTAGGTAAAAGTTGAGGAGTAAAGAGTTCAGTAAATTATTAGCTTTATATTATGTATCTATGAAAAAATTTCGACTGAATTATATGTGAACATAATCAATATCTCCCCTTCTTTTTTTTTGCAAGCGCCATATGAAAATTTAGCCTGGAACTGCCACAATACTGACGAATCCAACAATGCCTCATATGTCAAAATTCAAGAAGCCGTTGAGGCTGTAGGGGGTGCCACAGAAATGAACATTTGATTTATAAAAAAATATAAGTTACTACTTTAATTAAAATTACTTCACGCTTCTATTTTAGGTATTTACTGACTATGCGATGCGACTTACAATAAAGCGAAAGTAAAAACTAAATGATGGCGATTAATCAACACTACACAAATATGTTATTAATAAGCCTCTTTATTAATCTAAATATCATTTTAAAATGCAAGTTCCATTCCATGTAGGATAAATTTACATAAAATTTTAGTATGTAGTTTACTTTATTTTACGCAAAAAACTTAAAACTGGCATCCCAGTCTAGACTAGAATTTTGTTCTCAAAATTAAACTTTACATTCGGGGAATCCCATGCTATAGATGTTTTTTAGTCTTAATAACGCCATCTATCGGGCAATGATAATAAGGTATAATTAAAAATAAATAATACAATTTATTTAACAAAAAATAATATTGTAAATTGTAATTAATATTTAAATTAAAAAAAACAAACTAGGTTTTCTTACGAATTTGCTCAAAATAAGTTTTTAAAAAGGCGCCATCTGTTGACGCTTATTAAAATAGGTATTGCGTGTTATGGACTTATTATCTTATTAGTTTTAGTCATTTTGTACAGATAGCGCTCTTGTAAAATAGGACTGATTTTCCTGAAAAATTGCTAAACCATGCACAGGCAGAGATATATAAATATTTTTATTTTGAAGATCAGAATAAAAAGCATTCTTAGGAACTATTTGTAGGAAATTTGATTAAATATTTCTATGACACTCCGCTATCTATATTATTTGAAAAATAAAGATAAGGGAGGAAATATGATAATTTTAAGCAAGAAATGAAAATATAAAGAATCTACACTGCTCTCATAATTTAAATGACAGAATAGATAGATATCGGAAATGATTGTAAGGTTTTTTCGGCATACTCTCGAAGAGATCGTATTGCTAACATTTGAGGATCGGGAACCCATAGATATCGAGGATCTTATTGTTTTCATGCCGGATGTGTTTTTTCTTAATTTAATCTATTTGAATCCGCAAATAATAAAGTCATGCTGCGGAACTAGTATTGCACTCTGTCTGTTGACGTTATGGGCCACGAAAAATAAAAAAATACCGAAATGTCAAAAAATGGAACCCTAAATGAATGGCACACTAAAACCCTATAAAGTACAGCCTAAAAATTTCTTTTTTTCGTCACACCTTGTGATGGAATGCACTTTCTTCTGTTATCCCAATTCATATTGACAAAACATATTTTGCACCGACTTCAATTATTTAAAAAAATCGGTTCGTTTTTCATGTTATTGTGTATTGTGCTTTCATATTTATTTGCAAAACTATAAAAGAAATAAAAATTAAGAGAAAGAGAAACAATATTTTTAGGTCGATATAATTATGTTAAAAGCGTAATTTTATGTAGCAATACATATATGAGAAACACTGTAGACGTTGCCGCACCTAGACAAGAATAATGCGTCGAGAAAACCCGAGGTAATTTATGGCATCAACACACTTACTAAACTTCCCGCCAATGAAGATGAATCTATTAGCATTGCCTCATGTTTATACTAAGCTACGTCAAGGAAATGAAGTTTCAGCCCAGTCTGAAAGGACGTATGATTCGGGCCCGACGTCCGCACAAGCAATTGCGATCGCGACCTATTCTTATCTCTTATCACTTTTAAAATGATACATCGTATTACCTCACGAGTGCTATGATAAACGTTTTACACACGATAAACTGTCCTTATTTACGGATTTATTTCATGTTAATATCATTAGTCACACTGTAATTACAGTTTTTTATTACGGACTTCATGAAAGTTGCTGAAATGCATTATTTTAATGAGTTGAAAGCTAACGTGTTTTGTTTAAGGTGAATTTAGTGCTTGACTTTCTTTAGACATCAATATGAAGTGCTTTGTTTTATTTTTGCTGATAGTGTATGCGGTCGACTGTGATAGACTCTGTGCTGAAGATGAAAGTTTGAATATATCAGAGGGGATCAAATATGAAAACGGTTCAATATTGTTTGATGGTATGGAATACCCTGAAGGAAAATGGTATGAATTTGTGGAAGATGGTAACGTGACGACATTTGGCTGTCCGTGTATGGGACGGGTGTGTTTATGGAGGTGTTGTGGTCCAGGGCAAGCTTATCTAAACAGATCGTGCACTGATATGAGTATACCAGAAATTAATCCATTCAGCCCACCTGTATTTAAGGGAAGCGAGCCAACAAATATCACTGCACACGTACATTTCTTCTATATGTACACAATATCGTGTGAAAAATATCTCGTTGATACAAATTCCGCTAATGAAGATATTTATATACAACAGGTACGTCAAAATATTGTGTGCTTTTAACTATTTATATTTAATTAAAACTATTTGTGCCCTGCGGTTCCAGTCGATATCACCATCCCTCCCTAGCACTCGTAACATAATATGCCTCGCGAACTTTTTTCGAGGATTTAAAATTTAATGTGACTTTCCATTAGTTGAATAATTAAGAAACATAAAAAGTATAAAAATTCTATTAATATTTTATTCGAGTTGTTTCGCGCGGCATCTCTCCCGTAACATAATGTTATTTAGCCTTTCATATTATATTTAATTTATTATAATTATAATTACTATAGACTCTAATAATTCTTCCGCTTGCTATACTGTATAGAGATTATTCCCTACATTAATGCGTAAACATATTGTATCTCAACGCATGTACGTTACACTTTTAGAACATTTAATATACGTTGAAATTTAAATTGCTAGTTTCCCGAGAGGCACTATGAATGTCTACAATAGCAATTAATATGTAATTTATAGTACCGAACGTGTTTTATATGCCTACACAATATATACCAAGAAATTTTTAAATTTTTTAAAGTGTTGGCATGGTTCATATCAATGGTTGAGTACTGGTGACGGATTGCATGAAACCAAAAAAGTGAAGTCTCTTGAATAGGGGCATAAATTTCACATCAACTTTACAGGTCTATTTCATTTTATATAACAAACAAATAAATATTGTGTCGCGCAAAACCATGATTTTTTTTACACGCATTCATCAAGGATTCTAACGTCTATCTTTCTCTATACGCAATCGCGGTAATTAATGGCCAATGGGATTGTCATGTATTCGAGTGAGAATCCACTTAATATGATAAAAAATAATAATGTAATGGTCAAGAATATAATCTATGCATCCATAGACGTAAATTTTAATAGGCTTGACTTAAAATATATAAAACGGAAAAGTTTGTTTGTAGGTACTTTTGTTTTGATCTTCGAAATTAGGAGGTGGATATAAAAAAATATTCCTAATTCATCAGATTTATGAGGAAAGCTTTAGGCTAAAACGCGGATGAAACCGTGCGGCACAGCTTACAGTCGATTATACCTACGGAGCAATTAAATAGCAATGCTGTTTAAGTTAACAGTTCGATTTATAAATGGGCTTTAAAATAAAGCTTTCAACTTATTTTACAAACATGTTGTATTATAAACACAAAATATATTTCTAATAATTTATCGAAAAATCTCCGAGTATGCGTGCATATTATAAATAGGAATAACAAACATCTGTTAGCTTTTACCATGCGGACGAAATCATCGTTACTTTTGGCATCGAAAAACTGTTTCAAAGTTATAGAGATAATATTTTGAATTGTCCTAATCTACCTACTTTAAAAAATTTGAAAGAGGCCTCATGTGTATACTTTATTTTCCAAATATGTGGTGGCGACTGGCGATGTTTTCTTCAGCCTTTATCTATACATACATATCCATCCATCCATCCATGTCTGTCAATAAATATTTTCAACAAAAAATAAGTGTTTCGTATTTCATTTATGCTTTCAAACTCAAAAATACAAATTTTTGCTGTTTGTCGGTCGTTTGTACGCATTGACCAACTCTGAAACGGTGTAAAACGAAGAAACCAAGATGCTTTCCAATTTCTACTTCTCTCATGCTAAAGGCAATATCATGATGATATAATATCGTTCTATTTTAACCGATTTCTCAATAAAACAAAAAGATTATAGTTATTTGGTTCACAAAATATTATGCACATCTATTTATCATTAACCGCAAATGACCACGTCTGGAACTCTCAATATATTTCTATTGTGATCTACTCTTTTCGCTAGTTAAATGTGAACAAACTTCTTCTGACATGTTTTGTAAATATTGACCTTAATGTCAGCAAATAAAGTGTTTCAAGGAATGTTTGTTTTTAACAAACCGTTGTTTTGTTTCGCACGACTAAGCGTGTTTTTAGTCAAAATTTTAGTTTTCACACGGAATGCCAACAAATGAGTATTTGTTCTAAATCTATGGGATCATTTTATGTTTATTATTGCTAGCGTTTTGTTATTGCTAACTCATAATACTTGTTGCTAGATGAATACCATGTGTCGGGAGCAACAATTCTTAAAAATTAGTACCTTGTAAATTGCGATTTGGCTTATTTAATTTCATAATCACAGATGTTTTCGTAATTTTTGCTTGTGTTTGTATATTATAAACTATACTTAACTTGAATTTGTTTTTCCACTTTTAAGCCGGCCTTCAATGATATTAATACATTATAATTTATAATATATATATCACTGCCAGCCTCCTACGTTTCTTCTCTGTTACATACGTAGGTACCCCTGGCAGTTGGTTGTTTGGAAGAGATTTCACAATTGAGCCAATAGGCCGACTTATCTTTTAGGACAAGTTAAAATTCATAAGTTATGTTCTTAAATCCTCGATACAATAAATTACTATCTTTTCTTCTTGAGTAATATTATAAATGCGAAACTAACCCTGTATGTATGTAAGTATGTCTAGTTTTTCTTCATGCCTAAACCACTGAACCGATTTGGATGAAATTTGGAGAAAGGAAATTGGGTAGCTTTTATCCGGGAGAAATATGCAGAAACCGCAAGGCACACTTCGTTATTAAAGACTTTAATTTAACAATATTTTATAGAATTACTGAATTATGAGTCACAATTATAATTCTACTCTACTCTTACTCTACGTACTCTATATAATTTATTAATCATAAATTGTTATTAATAAATTAAAGAGTACCCATTTTTTTATTTAATCTGATTTAGAAATTTTTGGTATTATATTGATGTCGTTGTAGCATACAGTCTCTATCTTTGTGATTCACAGATTAGAAATTTTAAGTATAATACTAAACTACGTAAGTAGGTATTCCTTAACTAAGAAAAATATTTGCTACCACTACCACAGCTTAATAGTAAAAATATCAACAATAACTAATTTATGAATAGCCCTAACGTCACCTAACAATTTATAGCATGTAAACAATATTTAGCGATTAAACAAGATTATTTACATAACTGTATTTGCATATGCAATTCAATTAAAATTGTGACAATTACTCACGCTAATAAACTGGAACCTGTCAGTTCGAGATAAATGGTCCTCCATTACTAATCATTTTTACTTATCATTTCTAGAAGTAGGTTTCGTTTTGTAGCATAAGTGTTATTGGTAATTAGGACATGAGGAATGATTTTGGTCAATGTCTATCATAGCGCACTGTAATAGACTTACTAATTTGTCATTTTCATATTTTTGTAAAAAAATAAGGACAAAATATACTGTAGATCTCACTATGGTAAATTGAACATTTGAATTTTTTTAGAAATTTAATTTCTTTAAGAAATAAAGTGAGAAGGAACAATAGGCATCTAATAATAGAGAGGCTTTAAATTAGCACTTAATTCTGTAATCGAATATTGCTGGCCTGATACTAGTAAGGTATTCGCATTTGGTATGTCAATACCACTATAGAATTTAAAACGATTATTATTTATACCAATGATAACGATACAACTTTTGACAATGCCGTTGTAAGATTTAATTGCTAATGTCTCTTCTATAAAAGGACACGATATGTTCTGTTTGAATGGGCTATGTGGGCATAATTTAGAAGTATTGTGTGTTGACGCAATAAAAGTAGTACAAAAGCAATCTAACCAAATACAATCAAATTGCTGTGTGCTACATTGATTTTTTATATATTTACAACAAATCAGTATCTGATCCCACCCCCAAAACTAAACCTTCCCAGTACTACAGATAATATACCTAATACTATACTCCAGTACATAGTAAATAGTAGTCTCACTGTTTTAATCTAGTTTTTAAGATTCGCCGCCATGGTGAAACTTTGAAAGTACGTTATATGATATCATATTTTAGTCAGTTCCAACAATATTTGTCCGTGATTATGTTATTTGTGAAACAAGGAATAAAGCGGAGAAGTGAATTATTACTCGTGGCTGTACTACATTATTAATAGTATTTGGCGCCGTCGCTTATTAATGAGACATCTGTTTAGAAAATTATTGATCATTTATTTTACTACAAATTCATAACGTTTACGAATCTCATGTAATGAATAATGTTTTAGTTGGTAATTCAGAGAAATGGTTGAATGATATTCGACCATTCAAACGCTTCTCAGAATTTCTGGTCTATGTCCTTATTAGTGTTACGTATTTAATTCAACACCTCAGTGTATGTGATTTTTACTTTTTCAGATTATAAATCTGAATCTTAAGTTGTAATACATCATATAGCATTAATGTTCTGTTGTCAACAATAATTTTTGAGTCACTTGCGTGGCCCTAGTCAGGTTTACATGATGCTATGATATACTTAATAGATAAGTTGTTTAATTCTGAAGTGGCATTTCCATAGCTATGATTGACTCTAAAATTTTTACGAAAGCAATAAAAGTCGAATATATCCTAATCTATATTATGTAACATGTAACAACTATGGTGTCATGAGTTCATATTTAACAAAATTTGTTTCAGAATGGCACCCTCTATGAAATCGCGTCAAGCACCCCGTTATGGCATTCACCATCAAAGTTTTGCGTGGACATGATGCAAGATAGCAGTTCACCAAATGCGAGGCTAGTGGCCGGCGTCTGCTACCCCGAGGATAACACGACAGATGATAGTTCTGCACTCTATATCGCTTATGCAGTTGGTAAGTCAAATTTTCATAACTTTTAGCGTTGTGCCGAGTAGAATTCAGTGAGAATTTCACCTTGCTTTACAAAGCTTTTTCTCTGATTTTTTTTTTACTTTTAGCTACTGGCTACGACAACGAAATTGATTAAAAAAAAATAGGTTTGATACATAAATGTATTCACACAAGGCTGTCAGTTCCTTATGTACAGGATCTAACATGGTAAACTTTCAGTCTTCGGTACAAACTAAATAAATTCTTGCGTTTATTGTGTTTTTGCGTCTTCGATATAAAAATCTGAAGATCTGTATTGTACACGCTTTCTGTAGTCTTGAAATATAAAACTGAATATACATATAACACTATTGTGCTTATTTCGTAAAAATAACTACGTCACGGTGCCACAGCGATGTTACCTCAGAGTCAGGAGGATGTCTGAGAATTTCTTTGTATATCCTGTAGGTATTGATTCAAGTGTTTTTGGTCATAAATGGCATCGTAAATTACCATTTTGGTAACTATTTCTTATCATATACTTGTTCCTTGGGATCCCTAAAAGCTGTGAATCACAGCCATTAGTAACAATTTTTCGTAATTCTATCCTTGGAATAGTTAAGTGCTTGTCAAATATTATGTTTCGTTAACAAACCGGCGTGAGCAATAAAACGAGCCATTAACTTGGACGCTTATTGGGTGACATTACAACTTCCACACAAATTAGTTTTGCCCAAAAATACATTTATTTATTTTCCACTATGTAATGGATTTAATTACCCTTCATGTTTTCTATGTATCCAAATATATGATTTCGCACATTCATCACGTTTTCATGTCACAGAGATAGACTGATTGCTAGGGAGGAATGATAACAGACTTTTCGTTCTAAATTGTTATTCATTATAAGAAGTATTATTTATATTTTCAAAAGAAATAATGAAGAAGGGGAAGCACCCTTTGATCTATATAGATGTTTCATCTATATAGATCCATACCATATCACAGTATGTCTTTTTAAAAGATTGTAGCCGAGGTTTTTTTTATGGTTACTTTGTGGTGTTTGAGGTTATTTTTCTCCAAAATAAATTTAAAGGGTGAGGACTCTACAATTTAAAAAAATCAAATTAAAAGTCCTTTTATAGGCAGATTTATAATATTTTTATACCTTTATAATCTTAATAAAATACAATGCAATAAACATGTGCATCTTGTCAGGTCTCATGCTGTCTGTACCCTTCCTTCTTGCGACATTCCTGGTGTATGCGTTCATCCCGGACCTGCGGAACCTCCACGGGATGTGTCTGATGGCCTATTGCGCGGGGCTCATCGTGGCCTACTCATTCCTTGCTTATTTGAAAATGCATACTGGCCAAATCGGCGTCGCAATGACAGGGTGCTACTTAATAGGTAAGTCATTTTGTTCTATAGTGGAAGAATTTATGAATACCGACCGCCTTTATGGTTCAGTGGTTAGTGAATAAGACGTTGAAACCGAGAGGCCCTGCGACGATCCCCAGGGGAGAGGTGAAAAAAAAAAAACTAACAAATTTCTAATAATTTTTGACAAAAGACTGATAAGTCAAAAAAACTAGGATAATAGGTCAATTTAACTGTTACTAAGTTCTTTACAGAAGGTTCGAATGAACTCTGCACGCTATTTCGAAATTAAACAGATTTAACACGACATAAATGTCGGTCCCCATGTATGTTTCATACACTGTCAACATTCATTTAAATATGTGTTTGAGTACTTGATAAAGTTATCCTTAAAATTAACTAATGATAAGCGAAGCTTTCAATGCATGTCGATTATTTTGTTTGGATACATCAAATATTAAGTCTAGTTATTTAGATTCTTAATACTTACGCAGTTTATTTCATGTTGTCATTAGTATAGTATTATCAACATCTGCGTAGAATTTTCCTTACCTGTATATTATATACTAAATGTATTTGGACATAATTACTTCTCATATATTCTCTAACCAAGCCCCACCCAAAGACATTAACGTAATAAGTTGGCCAAATATGTATTGTTCCCGAGTCATTAGCTCTGATACCTATCACTCTAAATTAATTAGCGAACTGGGTGTGTTTTCATAATAAACATTTTTTTCTTCAAATTGCGGTCTCATTATAAAAGCGTATATTATAAACTCTACTTTATTACTTATAGTAGGTCTTACAATACAAGTAAGGAACAATAATACAGTAATAGTCTAACAGGCAAATTATATTAAATAAAAATTTGTAGCACCAAACTTACCTAAATATATGACTTTTAATATCTTCTTTAGCATGTTGGTAAATTCTTTAGATTGTGTCATTTTAAACTACCACTTATTCAGAAGCATATGACAGCCTCTCAAAAAGTCTATTCTGTTTAAGTATTATTGAAAAAAACAAGTACCTAATGATTGTTTTTCCGGAGTCATTATGAGTGATAGTATGCGTTATTTATGTTTTCTAATCTGGCTTGAATACTAAATCTATGTCTTTCATCTGATTTATGTTATTGGGAATCCAACCTTAATTTAACATTGTCCAATCTAAGCAAAAGGTGATTTGCGGTAACTCTACAAGAATATATGTATAAATATTTTCTCGAATTTCCGCTGACTTTTAAAGCGAAATAATGTATTTCCTCACATTCATATCGTGATTCCAGGTCCCATGGGTGTTTCGTGTTTTCTAACATAACTTAATATGATAAAAAAATTACACGTGTGATGTTTAATTCGTTTTTATTTTCATTAAATATGGTTAATTAAAAACCTTAAAATTAATTAACTAATTACATATTCTGTATGCTTTCTTTTTGAAAACGAAATATTAAACTCCGACTCGCAAATAGAAAACATCACTAAACTCTTAACCTCGGCCTTGGATGAAAAAGATAATGAAAACAAATACACTCATATGAGTATCGAAAAAACGTATTAAGTACCTAAACAACTAGACTGTATTTTAGGTACATACAATTTAACTAATTGCAAGCAAATCTAGACGTAATCTAAACATGTTATCAATATTATAGAGAATGTACCCTTTATAAAAACTTTTATGTATTTAAATGAATAAAATAAAAGTTCAATTGTTTGTTTTTAAATTATCTAGAGATTCGGTTAGTAAATCACATTTTCTCAATCTGACTGGAATGAATACGCTCATGAGAACTGAAGCTTTTGTTGGTTTAGAATCGCCATTGAACTATTAAAGCAAAACTAAAAATGTATTGTTGTTTTAATAAATAAATGAAGTATATAGGTCATGAAATCAAAGAGTCAGTCGATTGACGTTTTGCAGTATTAGCCCAGTCATATTAGGGGTTTCACCTCGGAATGAAAGATAATAAGCTGGAAATTGGTAAAAACCTTTGTTTTGTTACCCTAAATATTGTCTCAAAAGTCACAAATGCTATCGTGTCTGCGTCTTAAGATATTGACTCGCACTCTTCGCGCTCTACCTCAAAAACGGTTGATCGTATAAAAAAAAAGTTTAGACAAAAGTTGTAGAGAATTTTATACTCTACAACTTTCATAATAGGTGAAAATATCATTTAAGCAATAGGAACCGATGTATTCGCGAAAAATCGTTTTTTGTGACCTTTGACCTTCAATATCTTAAGACGCGGACACGATAGCATTTGTGACTTTTGAGACAATATTTAGGGTAACAAAACAAAGGTTTTTACCAATTTCCAGCTTATTATCTTTCATTCCGAGGTTGACCCCTTTTTTTACCTAATTTCACTGGGCTATATACGACGTACGACAGCCGAAACGTTGAAAGAAAACAAAACTTGAAAAATTTTGTTTATCTTTACAATACAATGTGCTTCGAAATGATGGGAACGGGAAGGAACTCGCGGAATGTAGTCGTATTTCCCTGAATACTTACTGAATAAAAATAATATAAGTATAATAGCAGATATTTTTGATATTCGTATTAATTTTAAATTGTTCTACCTTATACTTAAACACATAGGTAAGCTTAGTTTTACCGTACCTACTCATTTTAATAATTTTTATATTTTTTTCAGCCTTCATCGTGTACTATTCATTTCAGTCGAGCTTTTTCTGGCTCAACATTATGTGTTTTGATATATGGAGAACTTTCCGGTACGTATTTGATTTTATTTATTGACTGTTTGAAAATACGTCGAAAATCTAAATACACGTATAGATACCTATATTTAATTATTTAGCAATAAACAATTATTTATATAAAATTGTTCTTAATAATATTTATCATCAACTTTACATTTGTTTACACAGTTCCAATTTTTTTGATCTAAAACGTGATTAAATTCATAGGCGTAATGTGAATTGCAGAACTGTGGCCCCAACAGCATTCGGCTTCCATCTTGACTCGTAGGTCTATACCGTACTCTGGACTACGTTTATTGTTAGCATGTTCTGTCGTCATAGCCATTAATAACATTTTTTTTTCAGTAAAAGGTATAAAAAGGTTATACTATTAATTTAAATAAGTTATAAATATCCCATATTATAAATAGTAAAGTACGTCGAGTAATTGTTCTTACAATACGCCTAAGCATGCCAAATATATAGCATGAGTATATTGTAAGCTGTCGTAAATAACTGTGTAATGAGTAGAAAGACTGGCATGTACATTATTTATTATGCAAGTCGTAAGTGAACTAATTTTACCTATATTTGTTGGTTTATGTTTTATTGCTTACTCTAAAAGGATCGGTGGATTAACGTCGTCACAGTTGCCACAGAGGTAAAAAATATACCTTAGTGTTAAATACAATCAAATAAGATAGATAAAAACTGAGATTTCGTAGATAAAAACTGCACAAATGTGTTAATAACTTTCCTGATATTATCTTTATGGTTTATGTTACCATATGTCAAAAAGGTTAAAGTCAAACCAAAAGCATTTCATGGGCAGAATATTTTTAGACTGTTATCAAAATCAATCATCGCTGCGGAAGTATGATACTTTAACATCTAAAGAATATAAGAAAATTCTGAGTTTATTTCTTCATGAATCATGAAGGCACAAATGTTTCTATGACTAATCACCAGAAAATACTGAGGATTAATATCATAAATAGCAAAAAAATTAGCAGTGTACCAACAAATATACTTAATTTTAATTTTATATTTCACGTAAACACGTTTTGATATAAAGCAATTTTCACAGTGGATACAGAGGCAGTTCAAATAAGAGACGTGAGAAGAAGCGATTTATCATGTACGGGGCTTACGCGTGGGGTGTGCCAGTGATATTGACCGCAATTACAATCGCTATGCAATTCAACGAGAATCTACCATCAGGTGTTATAACTCCCGGCTTCGGTAGTAGACGATGTTGGTTTGAAAGTAAGTTATAAACCATTAACTTTTCTAACATTCGTCCAAAATCAGTAGGTATCATTAAAGTTATTTTTGAACTCTACATAAGTAATATTTGTCAGACACTAGATATTTGGAAATGATGGATTATTGTGTATGTTCATCTGTTATAGGTATAGTGAGGTTCACTGTGAATCCTATATGGATTCAAGACTTGGAATTATAGTTTTTAGTATATTTTTTAAAGTTGATTTTAACAGAATTTAGTCTTGATCTAATAGGGGGGTGTACCTCTGAGATAGACATTAAACTTAAACTGAACGTACAGATAATATAATATACACTAGTACTCTAGGCTATAAATATGCATTGATGCTTTTCGTAAATGATTTTGTACATCCATGTGGCATGAGGCTTCATCGTATTTAAATAATTATAATATATTGCGTGACTCGGACAATTTGGAGATAGCACTTATTAATCTATGGAATGTTTTCTTTTTTCAGATTGGCTAAGTGAAATGGTTTATTTCTTCACCCCAGTGTTTGTGCTGGTGGTTTGCAATATAACATTCTTTGCTGTCACTGCGCATAGAATCCGTTCGATTCGCCAGGAAACTGCTATTTTGAAAGGAGCAGAATCGGCGAGGAGCGATAAGCTTATGAAGGATAAACAGAGGTGAAATTTTTATATCACTACTGAAAACATGTATATTACCACCGATATCACCACCTATAATATAATACTAGTACCTAGTATTACTTTTGTTTGTAAAGCAAATTGCTAATTTTATAAACTTTGCATTATTGTCGCCATGTATCTTTGAGCTGTAGCTCTGCTTAAAATTCAAGTTTCAAGATACATATCTACTTAAAAAATAAAGGGAAGAACCGATTGCTTAATGATATGATAACTTTCTGTGAATTTGACACTTTCATCGAACACATAATTTCAATGAAATACCTAATTGTGGCTATTGCAGTACCAATAAGCAAATAAATGAATGATATTTTAATGATATTGTTTCAGATTTGGCCTCTACCTCAAACTATTCGTAGTAATGGGCGTAAATTGGTCCGTGGAGGTGATCAGCTTTGCAGTTGGTGGCTCCAACTGGTACTGGATCCTGGTGGACCTCTCCAACATCGCCTTGGGGATATACATCTTCTTTATATTCGTGTGGAAAAAGAAAGTCCGCACTTTGGTCGCGAAGAAGTAAGTTCAGAAGTACAAATATCTCGTAATACAAACTATGAGTACAAAACCTTTAATGAACAAAATCTTTTTCTCTCTCACTCTTCAGTTCATATTCGTCCACTGCTGGGCATTGGCCTCCTAAGGCACGCTATCGTGCTCTTTTCTACTAGTAAATGAGCACTGTACATTAAGATATAATTTATAGTCAAATAATTGATTTAAGATATCAGCTGATACTATCAATATCGGTTATTGAATCGCCTTTACGAGGAAATAAACGTAGAAGGCAGTAAATGTCAGAAGAATACAAACCTTCCTTGTTATTTTCAACACCTTTGATCTTTACGTGGTTTTACTCATTTGAAGGGAACATTAGGTACACTACTATCAAAGACAATTTAAAATTACCTCAACGGTTCACGTAATCTATAATTTTAAAGCGAGTTAGATTGTGGAAAACTATTGAACAATTATAAAGTGGTTCCTTACCTTCTTGTCGCAGTTTCAGCGCCATATTGACATCAAAATTCATGTTCATAGGACGTAAATAAAGAGTTTTGCTTTCATAAACTATAAAAGAACAAAGTTAGAATAAAATAGAATAAACTCATTTACATATACCTACAATTTGAGACATACGACACAATAGTCGGTTTTATCGCTTTTTAGCGATTTCTTCCAAGCACTCTGTAGATATGGAAATGGCATATCATGAAAAAAAAAGAAAGGCAAATTATAATGGAATAGTGCAGGGGTTCGCTGATCTGTCTCTAATTCTAATTTATAAAAGCTTTTGGAGTCTCAGGGCGTTTCTCTTTATTCCGCTGCGCACATTTTGGGAACCCCTGGAAGAGTGATATAGTTGACAACCGGTTTACATCAATCATCATTTACGATAATTTTTTATTAAACATATTTTTTTATTCAGATGGCGGAAGGTCCGTGGCATTCGCACGACGGAGACCAGTACGGGAAGATGGATGTCCAGCACAGCTCCTACTGAAGACACTCGCATCTCTAACGATGAGTCGGCTATTCGATTGAAGGAAATGCATTAAAATTAATTGTGATGGTTTGTTGTCATTTTTTTAAGTTTTATTATCAAAATATCAAATGGATGTTTGGACAAAAACTTTTATGAAGCTCAAATAATTAACGATTATATTTTAGTCCCAAAATAGCTAAAATATAGAAGATATAAAAGATATATGTAATCAGAAATAGGTGGCTCATCAAAAGAAATATTGTATCTATTATCTATATATTATAACTTGCATAGATTTTTTTTACAATTTCAGATTCCAGAACCATAACGCAACTACCCACCTAGGCACTGCCACAGGATCACAAGATAGCCCCAAACCTTGTATTAATATTAACAAACAAGCTTTAAAGAAATTGACTCGTCTCTAGTAAAATTTTAATTGTCAACAGGCACTTATTTAGCTTATACATAATACACGTTAGGTACTTACTCTTAAACCGTAACATTATAATAATATTTTCTTCTATCATAACCATAAAATCGTTATAATTTTTTTGACGATACGTTTGTATTTTACGCATTTATATGTAGTTCTAAGTATTCTAAGTATAGTAGTATAGGCCAAATATTTTGTAGAATCTAATAAAAGCTTTGGGTTAATATTCAAATATAAGATAAGGCGATTGTAATTATTATTTTTATTATTACCAATTATAATAAAGAAGACAAGGTCCGAGATTATTTTAATAATAATTATTTAAAGTTTAAAAGAAATATTTAAAAGTATGTATGTATCGCCTTTTTAGTACAATGCATAAATTAAATAATCTTTATAAGCCCACCTATAAAATTAACAAAGAAATACTAAAATAGTCTAAGATTAATGATTTGAATTGTTGATTGATTGAGGTTTAGTGGTTCGTTTACTAGTATTGCAATCTCAGATTAAAAACATAAAATTTTTAACCATGAAACTATAAAACCATTTGTTTTATAATCTGTGATTTTATCCAAAAAAATCATAGATTATTTTTTTGAAAGGGATGTGAAATAATGTGACGTTATTGCTCGTTTACCTAAAAAAATTATTGGATGCAAAATCTAAGTCCTGTGCCCGTTTGGGAAAAAATGGATTTGAATTTATATTATTTCGAAATAAGAGTCTTCTGTAGGTCTTATCTTAACGTATGTTGTAAAGATACATACTTACGTAATTAAATGGAAATAACTTTGTAATTATTACTTATTATTATAGGTACTTGATGTGTGTAGTTGACCCACAATTTATATAATTATAAATGTGTAATTGAAATAAAACATATAATATATTTGTTTATTTAATTATTTCTTTTTACCCCATCTTAAAGCTATATAACACCCTGTATCCGTTTGTTTATCTATCTTTGTACGATCTAGCTCAAAGATTTTTAGGATTAGTACCTACGTCGTAATGGTTGAGGCATTTTGGATATTCAAATCAGCAAAACCTGGGCTCGGCCACTTCTGGCACCCAAAAATGAAAGGAACAAAGTACTTTTATTATAAATCATACTCCAAAATAGAATCGCAAATTTTCAACAATAAAACACTTTTTGTGACTTAAGCATATGAAACCATGAGAATGATTATATAACCTGAACTAGCATACTTGAGCTCGTTATTTGTTATTTTAATTATTATGACTGAATGTCTCGCCTTGCAATAAGACTAGTGTAGTCAAACGCCCAAAATATGGGTAGGTATAGCACATAAAAACATTGTTGTCAATGGTCACAAAAGTCAAAATCTTCGGTGACAGTGACAGATGTTATTTGAAAGGTGTTTGAAGGATCTTTATTTTGATTTTCGTTTTACCATTCGTCAGTGAACTAGCAATGATAGAAGGGAATTATTAATAATTAACAAATAGGTACTATATTTTTCGTTCAATAATAATATAATGTGGCTAAGATAAATTAAAAGTATAACCCAGAAGAGAGTTCAATATTACCAATTTGTAAACGACTAATATTAACTATGAATCGGAATTTATAAAGCTTTCTCGTCATTGACGTGTACTGGATAATTTTATAAAAATAAATTTCTATTAATCTTGCTGTTTACTTTGTTATCAGGCCAAAGATTCAAAGTACAAAGTGAATAAATGGTAAACTTCATTATCAGACTTCAGTTGACAGTTAACAACTGTTTTCGCTCGTTATTTCATATATTTTTGGAGGAATATTTGAAATAGTTTATTTTTTTATTTTTATTTGATTCTTTAGCGACACATATAAATACTATACGCTTGTAAGAAAGTAACATTACTCATGCCGTGTAGTAATGTACGACAGTTTATTTAAAGTAGCAGTTGTTGTTCTTATATTTTCAATTTCAATTTCATATTTATTAAGAATGAACAATGAGACAGGTAGGTGCAATGATAGCGACATATATTGAACAAAGAGGCAATGTCATGTCTAAATAAATGTTACTTTTCAGATCAAATGGCTAAAAATGGAATGTTATTTGTAGCAAGTGCTGCCAAATCATATAATTTTTGTTTGAAATCATCAAGATTTGTTAAAAATGTACTATATATTAGTTATTTAGATGGGAAGGATAGTGCCCTCTCAGTACTGAATAAACAGATTGTTAATGTATATTCTAAGGTAATTTTGATCAAATAATTAAGAAGTATAAGACTTACCAAGTCACTTGTGTTACCAAGGCTAAACATATTATACTTTACAATTAAGTCTTACATTTTATTCTCATACATTAATTGTGAACAAGTATTAACAATTTTTAAATGTTTTACAGGCTGCAGTAAAAACTTCAAACTTAGATGTAAGATTATTGCTCAAACCATTAGAATTAAGAGGCTACCAGAAAATCAATACAAATCATGCTATAGACTTAATCCTCTGTGAAAGTAATTTACACAAACATCTTGAAGAACTAACAAAAACTGTATCAAATTTAAATACTGGGCATCAAGTACAAATTATTGGTAAGCTGATAGAAATAACAAATTCTTAAATGAAATTAATGCTTTTGCCACTGAGAGACCAAATTCTGTATATTATAACAAGTTTATAACAATATGGGTTTTAACCACCCAAAAAAATATTTAAGATTTTTAAATCAATAAATATAAAATGTATATTATAAATTTTAAAATGTTGTAGAATAAAGTATTTTTTTATTACACAATCATAAGAAGTCAGCATTGTTTTTTTAACTCAACTTTCAAATTGGATTAATGCATTCAAGGAGTCATAATCACCATTTGAGAGTGCTTGTGATATGATGAGAGTAGAGTAAGTGTTTAAAATTTTGTAATGAAAGAATGAATTTTTTTTTAGATAGTGAAACAAATGGTGAAGATTCTGATGGTGAACCTGTGAAGACCTATGATTATGTGGCTTTGGGAGGAACATTTGATAGGTTACATAACGGCCACAAAATACTTTTATCTCAAGCTGTTCTAAGAGCAAAAAAGCATGTTACAGTTGGTGTTACTGATGTCAATATGATCAAATGTAAGTTCTTTAGTCTTTTGTTTCTTTTTCTTTAGTCTTTAGTTCCTCAGTCTATACAATATTTCAATATATACAGTATTTGAAAAATCTATTCTTTAAAACACACCTTTGACAGCAAGAATTATGGATATGATAGAGATATAAAAGTTGTGATTTACTTATGCAAAAATATGAAAACAGTAATTTTTTTAAATTTCTTTTTTCATTGCTTTAAAACCTCAAGGAAATTATTTTTTATGCCACATAAATATTTTCTAAATTTTGTTTATCTTCATGTAACCAGAACTGATGAAGGTGATATAACATCGCATCATAAAACAGATGGACAAAAATAGGTATATAGGTATAGGTATTATATTTTAAAATTATCCATGACTTCCTATTTGCTCTAGCTAAGGTGCTATGGGAGTTAATAGAACCAATTGAACAGAGAATCAAAGCTGTACATGCTTTCTTGACTGATATTAATCCAGATTTAGAATATAATGTGGTGCCAATTCAAGATGTTTTTGGACCAACTAAAGATGACCCTAAACTACAAGTAAGTTATGTTTAAAAATTAAAAAAAATTAATGCTGATGAATTAATGTATATTCATACATATTGTGAAATATAATCCTCATTTTTTCACATTTTAATTTCTTTCAATGTACAAATGCGTCACATTATAAAAATAAATTACAGGATATGGTGTTATATGATAAAATAGAAAAAAAAAAACACAGAGAAAAAGTAATTAAATAGGCGCATTGCATTGTAATGTAGGTATCTTTGTAATAGTTTTTATATGAGTTTCAATCAGGTACAAGAAATATTAGGGTTTATTATGAAAATAGCTTTTTAAGTTGAACAGTTTTTATCATTAAGTACACATATTAGTAAGTCCTAAGTTCTAAGTCCATCCTTTTTCAGTTAATAGTAACTAGTGAAGAAACATCTCGGGCGGTTGGTAAAATAAATGAGAAAAGAAAAGAGAACAGGTTGAATCCATTGGATGAGTATGTCATAGGTATTGCGCAGGATGATGGGCATTCCTCGGAAGAAGAGGCCAAATTAAGTTCGAGTAATCAGAGAATGAGGTTACTTGGTACTATGTTGAGGACCCCACAGGTATTATCATAAATCAGATAATAAAAAAAACATGTAAAGCCTTTTATTGTGTCAAATTATGAGTTTTCTGGTGTCTCAACCAAAAAGAAATTTATATCTCTAAATATTAATTTATTCTATATAAATTCATTTTTTAATCTGATTTCATGAATTATATATGGATAATATAAAATTTTATTTCAGCCAAAACCAAATATTCCAAAATCTCCTTACGTGATTGGTCTCGCTGGAGGAATTGCTAGTGGCAAAAGTAGCATTACTGAGAAATTGAAGTATGTATTTAATATTTATACAATATTAAGTTCTTTATATGTTTTTACATTTTATTTCACGTGTATTTACAATGATGTAGATAAGTAATCTTTTTTAAAACATTCCAAGTCCATCTTGCTGGAATCGAGGTTTCAATGTCAAAATTCTAAATTGTTCTACAGTTAGCATAGTGATAATAATGTATTTTTTTTACATATATGTTTCATTATTATGATTCCACAACCATGTCTTATAGATATTTAGTTTGTTTCTTTGCGGTATATTTTAACTAAAACCAAATCACCAGATACCAACATAGCAAAATTTTTGTGTTTTAATTCCTTAAGGCTTAATTAGTCAATAATCTTGGCAATAACAATCAAATTATTCTCTCTATGTTGTGCTCTCGATTATTTTCGTATGTTTGTTGTGCAAAAGTTGAATGGACACCTAACTTAAGTAGTATTTTATGTTTATCTTTTCATATTTCAGTAGAAATAATGGCATTTTTTTAGGTTAAAAGGCGCTGCAGTAGTAAATTGTGATTTAATCGCACACGATTTGTATAAACCAGGGTTACCACTGAACAGAACGTTGGCTGAAAAATTTGGCAGTGATATTATCACTCCTTCAGGTGAAGTGGATAGAAAGAAACTAGGACAGATTGTATTTAGTGATAAGGTAAGATTTTAATAGTTACAAAGCGATTAACACTTCATGAAGTAACATCCTATGACATGTCTAACTTTTAATGGTAGAATCAAAGTGAGATTCACTTTTAGCTCTTATAAACCACCTTGAAAGTCGACAAAAATGACTTTGCGAGGCGCAATATTTATGCATTTTTTTGGTTAATTTTAATTAGGTCTAATTCATTAAATCTGGATTTTACAAGCAACAAGTGATACTATACTATAATATTATCAATTATAATGTATTGTCAATATTTTTTTCAGAATCAATTAGAAAGACTAAATCAAACGGTATGGCCTGCGATAATAGAAGAGGCACAAAACAGGATAAAGATACTAGGGGAGCAGGGTTACAAGGTGGTGGTGATGGAGGCCGCGGTCATGGTGCGGGCCAAGTGGTACGAGAACTGTCATCAGTTGTGGGCGGTTATTGTTCCACCAGAGGAGGTAATAAAATATTTGTAACTGGTATATCAGGTAATAGTGCACGCGGTTCAACTGATGTTAAGCAACTCTCTTCAGCCCATAGACAACAGCTAGAAAAAGTATTGCAGGTGCATTGCCGAAACAAGGAAAGAGGGGAGTATGGAGTGAAAAAGATTAAATAAGGGAAAGTAGAGGAATATGAAGGTAATGAGAAGAATGTGATATGGGCTTCTGGCGCACCCAATCACTAACACAACAATACTGCTATATTAATATTTTTTATTTTTGATAAATAAGACTTTCCTAGTTTAATTGACTACATATGAAGTCTGAGAAAAAACCTTTTATCCAAGTTAACAGATGGGTACATGTCGAACTTCGATATAAGTTGTCTTAAACTACAGTAACAGCTACATTATTTTATATTACAGGCGATAAAACGAATCCAAGAGAGAAACAACCTTAAGGAAGAAGAAGCCAGACAACGCGTGGAATCCCAACCGACTAATGTGGAACAAATTGCATTTGCAAATATTGTATTTAGTCCGTATTGGAGCTATGAGTTTACTCAGCAACAGATTGATCGAGCTTGGGAACATTTGCAACCGTATCTTAACCAGTAATTTGTGTTCGTCTTTTGTTTTTTTTTTTGTGATTTCGCAATCTTTGATTTGGTGTTGGTCATTTAAAAGTACATTTTCTTTTTATTACTTACCGTTATTGAAAAGTACGGTATTTTACAATGGTGTTAGTATCAGTTTAAGTTAAATCAATCATGTTAATAACTTTTTTTAATTGAACAAACTTAATCTTTCATCTCCCTTATTTAAGGTGATGCTAGGGATTTTTAAAAAGGCCACCATGTTAAAATGCGTTGTCTTAACCGATAAAGCGTTTTTCCTATTGAAAGATATTTTTATAGTAACACATATAAACATTTTTGTGTCAGAACTCATTGTAAAATTATTGCCATAGTATTACAAGCCTGCTATTTAGTTTTTCTAATTCATACAACACTCGTTAATATTATACAATTACCGGTGTAACTTGTTGATTGATATACAATTTTTCAAAAATGTATGTCAAGATAATTTGTTTTTAAAGATGTAGTTTATGGAAATTCTGTATCCAAATATAAATCGTGGGGTTTCCCGAAAATCCCACGGAAACGGGTTATACGCTTCTGAAACCGCGGGGCACAGCTGGTATTTTATATTTGATTTCATTACCAAATGAATGCCAACAATATTCCAACTTATGAAATATTTTTTTATTCCCAACACCATTATTTTAAGAGGTGACTAATGAATGTGTCAAGTAGTCTTTTATGAGAAGCGCACTCCTCTTAGACTTGTCATTGTTTGTTATTTTGGATACCGTTGTGGTAATGATCGATCTTAGTGTTTTACAGAAAGCACAGTAATACTATAATATTATTTTGCGAATGATAATCATGTCTTTCTTGCTAGCTATTTCGTATAAATTCCGTATTTGGTTTAATTTTATTTCTTTTTTGCCGTAAATCCTTTCTACACAACAGAAACAGCAATGGTCCGAGTATGTTGCCTTGCGGTATTCCATATTTTTAAATACATATTGAGTTTTGTATTTTTTTTTAATGCAGATTTGTAACGATCGCATGGCCGTCATATGTCAAAAACATCATTTGCTTTTATAACGCATGAATATTAAAATTTGTTATCTCCACATATTTTGCGGTTTTTACTAAATTAACTGAAATGTATGATTATGGATATATATTAGCTATTAAGAATACAGTTTTGATATTGAATAAAGTGCAATATATTATATTTGTTACGCAGTCTTTTTTATTTTATTCATTACATCGAATCTAATCTAATTGGTTTTTAAACGGTTGTTGAGATTTGATGTGATTGATCTCATTTAAATAAATAATGCCAATATCATATTACATTCTAATCATGAAAATGGTACGGTTATTGGATTTGATCGTTATCTCATTTGTATATTAGAGTTACATACACTCTGAAATATAATAATGACATTGAAGAAAAATGATCAGATTTATTTCTGAACCTTACAAAGCAACACGGCATGTACTATCTTTCAAATTTATTGTTCAATATGAGCAAGTTTTTTGTACTATTAATCATAATTAACATGAATATGTTTGTCACATTTGGAAACGAAGCTTTTAACGACGTCAGAGCTGTTAAAGAAGAACAAAAAATAATATTGCTAGTAAGTATATATTTTATTGTCTGTAAAATAGTTGATTTGAATTGTGAACCACAATTGTTCACCATTTGAGGTTAAAGTTGGATTGAAGTGTTACGTTTTAATTTGTAATTAAAAATATAACTATATTTTTCAGAAAACCATCATTATGCAGAATATACAATCCAATGGACGAAATACATTCCTATTCGTGGGTACTTTTCCAGATCAACTATACATAGAATTGAATCGCCTTAATGTCACATTCACTGTTACAGACATCGATAAAATGGACGAACAAATAGAAGATGTAGTACCATACGCCTCGAATACTGTAGTTATAAATTGCTTTTCATTTAAACAATTTGAAGACGCAATGTTTAAACTAGTTACCTTGCCATACTGGCACCCTCTTGCAAATGTTATTCTTTATTATCATATAGCTTATGATAAATTTAAGGTATCAAATTTATTTTTTGGGTTTTGGTATTTCAAAGCTATTAATGCTATCATTATTCAATATGATGACATTAAAGATGATATGTTCTTATCTTATTACAATCCTTACGCGAGTGATTACTATAAGTTGCAAAATATGTTCGGTTGTTGGACTTCGAGAAAAGTTTCGATACCCGTCAACAGTTTCGAAGAAGGGTTTCAGTGCGAGGAGGGTTGTCATAATATATCGGTACATTCAAATTTGCGTATAAATCATTTAGGAACATGTATTGGATTTGAAACATATTCCGTTAGATACGGTTATGTTGATGCTGTAGCGGATCTCAATTTATTCGAGGATAAAAGTATTAATTTTCACAATTATACTATGATCAGTTTTGCTGTGGAGATCAAGCCATTTCTAGAAATTGATGAACATAGTAACGGGTCCTTTTCAATTTATAAAAGAGATGGAATTATTTGGAACACGATGGCAAAGCTTATGAACTTTACCATAGATATCTCGATCAACAAAGACCTGCTCTACCATACATTAAATTTTGAAATGAACATTAGAGAAATATACTATTTTACGCAAAGAAAGCGAGACTTAGTTTTGGTCCCGTTGTATCAATTTGACATAATGGTGGTTCAAATAGACAATACAGTGCCCTTCGGAGATAGTGGAGTATGTTTCATGTCCCATAAGGCTGGCTTCGAAACTGTTGTTTTTGATATCAATTTATTTAAAAATAATTACAATTTAATAATTCAATTCTTTCTTTGTTTCAACTGCACTTGGATAGCTTTTATTATCTTTAACATAGAACAAAATAGGAAGTTTACTTTAGATCAGGTAGGAAAGGATCTCGTTAACTCCATAAGAACTATACTTTCGATTGGTTTACATAAACCACCCAAACGTGGTTCCTTTAGGATTTTTTTAGGAATAGCCATTTGGAGCTTTTTCATTATCAATTTTTCCTCACAGGCTGCTATAATATCTTTGTTTTCGGTTTTTAAAAAGGGAAAGGAAGTGGATACCTTCGAAGATATTTTAGAAAAAGATTATAAAATAGAAGGAATTGCGTCTCCGGATGTTGTTTTGCCGGACGATGAAGAACGATTTAGAATAATAAACAGTAAAATGATTGCAGTTCAAAATATGTTCATTTGTCCTAACAAACTGAAAAATGATACTAAATTATTTTGTATTATAGACTGTGCCTTTGGACGTTATTTAGAAAGGAATTTTTTAAACTATAAAGGGGAACAGTATTTGCACATAGCCAAACAAGATAGAATACATAGTCACTATCTTCAAATGATTTTACATAAGCATTCGCCTATGACAGAAAGATACAATAAATATATGCTAATGATATTTGAAGCAGGCCTAATTAGTAAATGGGTAGATTATCGATTCAAAGACATAAAAGAGGAAGCAACTGTTAAGGCGTTGGGAATGAATGATCTTATAGGGATATTTCAGTGTTATTGTTTTCTTCTTGTTGTTTGGATTGTGGTGTTTATCATTGAAGTACTTTCGGGTATTAGGTGCAAACATAAGCTTAATAAAATTAAGGTTTGTTGTTATCGGAAGTTAAGATCGAGCAAATAATAACATTGATACACTAATACACGTAAACCTGTTAGTCTAAATATAATTAATTATTAGCAACACCTGTCCCATGACTAGAATTATTTTGTAACGATATACATACCATTAGAAATAAGCAAAAACAAAAAAAATATATAAGACACTTTATAGTTTATTAACTTATTTCATAAGCAACCGTGATACAACAAAATCGGCTGATGCGTATATTATTCCTAACATTAAAAAAAAATTGGAAGCAGGACGAGCGATTGTTTTATTAATTTTACTTAAAAATACCTGAGGAAGACGAGCGTCATCGCCGATTCACTTGTATTAAAAATGAGCTGTTTCAGTAGCAAAAATTAGTTTTAATTTTTGATCTAGAAGTACATATTTAAAAAATAAAATATGTTCATTTCATTTATCCCATCCCTTCTTTTTACGCCATATAACATCTGTGAGGTGATGTAGTTTTTATCTGCTTTATATTTATCTGTGCGTTGTTTATTATCTACTTCGTATTTATAAATTGCAAATTGTCTATGGTGGGTGGAACTACGGTTGATTGATAGAAGGAAATATAGTTTTAATTTATTAAAAATATTGAATTAGATAAGTTAGCATAAAAATACTAAAATAATAACTGAGTTTAATGGGAAACTTGCACACGAGAAATTCAGAGCGCAGGAACCAAAACCAATCAGTTTACACAACCCGCAACGGCCCAGCTTTTACGAGTCAGGTAATCTGCGATCAAATGAAAACTTGCTAATGTCATTCTCAGCTGAACATACGTAACATAACAAAACGCTTTGTTGTTCGATTGATGACTGTGTAATATCGTTGCTTACTTGCATTTTGTTTAACAACAAACAGTTTGGTCGATATTGACGTTTGCTCTTGTTTATTGTTTTGGAAAGTGTGATAACTATTGTTTGTATACGTACAGTTCAGTTTGTCCCATTTCGTCGGTAACCTCAGCGGACGCTCCTTCGTTAGCATAACTAGCAACCATTCGGTGTATAGCGCATCTCGGCCTTGGTCTCGCGTATCCAGACGAAGGTTAGTGGTTTAAATTTGAATGTTATACTTACGAAATAATATAGCACGTGTTGTTTTTATGTTATTGTTTTGGGCATGTTCATTTCTTCACCACTGTCTGTATACAAACCTTGTGTTGTATAATAATATATGGATGCTTAAATGTTATTATTATGAAAATAAATTAAAAAATATCATATGAAGGTTTATATTTTTATCCACAAATAGTAAAAGTAATACTTACTATGCATACATTACTGGTAGGTCATACTGTGGATATTGTATGATTTATTTTTGTGTATTTTAAAAAATATATGAGGTTTAACATAATAATTTTAGTTTAAATCCAGTTTATATCATATTTATTTAGACCTTCATACAAAAGTAAGTGAAATATTTTGATATTGGAAACATTTATTTCAGGTGGCATGATTCAACCTTAAACAGTCCTCTAGAAGCAAGTAAAACAGCCTGGCCAGTAGCACATCAAGAGTCTATCTTCCTGCCAGAGTTCCCCATAACAACTGATCTCCTACAAAAAGACTTTGTAATACTTGAGACTATAGCTAAAGGTGCATTCGGTGAAGTCTTCAAAGTAAAGAAAGTTTCAGAAGATAAGGAGTATGCACTCAAAGTGTTGAGTAAAGCACAGGTATGATGGTATTAAACTACTACTGTATTACACTAATTTTTATGTTTATACTAAGTCTTAAAATGGGGAGAATTTCCAGTTTTTATTCATATTTAAAGTAAATTTTCTCTCAAGCTATAAATTTGAGTTCAGCTGTGTAATTAAAATAAGCACTAAACAAATGTGTCTATGAAAAAAATGCCTATATTGTAGTTGTTCTCTCTGTATAACCAATATTGTATTGAACCCTTTGATATTTTTGTACTATTACTTTCTAGACATCACCAAAATAATATCTCAATAGATAACACTCAGTAAACATTTTTGACATTTTCATTTGAATAGTGATAAGCTCATTGCAGTGTTTACAAGGGTAGAGACCAAATAATGTTATTTCTATGTAAAAAAATTCTAAATCAGTTTGTATTCATTACTAGCTTTCCGCCCGCGGCTTCGCTCGCGTGGACCCGGCATTTCGATTCGCCGTAAAATCCATGCTTGAACTTCAACGAACATTAAAAAAAAAGAATTGTCTAAATTGGTCCAGCCGTTGTTGAGTTATATGCTTACCAACACATTTTGCTATTCATTTTTGTATATAAGGAGATTAGATTTAACATGATTCACATGATTTTTAGGTAGAGCAGATTTTTAGATCCTTTTTAAAATATCTATCTCCAATTTAAATTATCCAAGTGTGCAAATTAACTGTTATAAATTTGTTGTTAGAAATATGAATGGTTTAATTATGTCTACAATATTCCCTATACCATATGTAAAGTTTTCTTGGAGCTGTTAATATCAGTTTTAATTGGTTTTGTTTGATTTGAGAAAAATATTTATCTTGAAATGATTTGGCCTTGATAAGCAACATATACATGGAGTTATGTGCTTACTGAAAATACACAATTATTTTATGTGGTCATGAATTTTGAATAATATTAATCTCATAGAATTAATTTCTGTTTATCAAAATAAAAAACTGCCTGTTAATAAGGTGTTTGTCAAGGTTAATGTGGGTTTCTTGTAGTGATAACAACTTTTTGAATTCATGCTGTAGTGTTAATAGTTTAAAAAAGGTTTCATGGCACAATATTTTTCATAGTAATTAAAAAGTGGAGCATAATTTTTATGCACTCTTTTGTACATTGAATTTTAATTTTCTTGGATTACAACCTTTATTATATTCCACCTACAGACTCACACAATCTTACAATTTATGTTATGTTATGTAGGACACTGGGTCAATGCCCAATGGCATTAAGATAATTTTGACTGTATAATTTATTTAATAAAAATTAATTTAAACATAAATATACCTATATAATTTATTTTTAACACAAAACAGCATTAAACATTTGGTTACATATATATGTATGTCCTTGAATATTAATTATGGAAATAAAGTTAATTGTTTGGAGGAGTTGGTAGGTGTTATTTAAAGACATAATATTATAATATGCAAGCTTTTCACTTTCAATTGTATTGTAGGAAATGTAGGTCTGCATGTTTTTGTGCCCTTTCATTTTTATTTCTCATTGTAATAATATAGTCTTTGACTTTTAAAATTACTGCAAAGTGATCAGGTCATCTGAAGTAGAGGTGATTGTTTGAAAAACTTTTGCTGCATACATATAGTTTTTTATATAAATCATTAAAATCTTCCGATAACCATATTTTTATTTTTAATATTTGCAGTTGGTGCATGAAAGGGCAGTGGGTCAAGTGAAAGAAGAAACCAGAATCCAAACAGTTGTCGGTCACCATAGCTTTATAGCCGGAGCTATTTCCCACTGGCAGACCAAGAAAAGGCTTTATATTGGTAAGTGCCAATGGTCTACTTGTTTAGATAAATAAAGAATATCTTAATTACAACAATCTAACACAGATAATATAAGTGTTACAATATTTGGACTTTATTTAACTAACTATTGGAGTATACTCATATAATTATAATAATTAAATGTATATTATTTGTTTATTATTTATATTTATTATTTGATATCAAATGCATTTCACGCTGATTGAAAATTAGATAAGCATAAGTCAAGATGGACTGATTGAAGCCTATATAGTCTTTTTTCCCAAAAATATTTCTAATCAAAATGCAAAAACCTTACATGCCTTTTTTGAACTTTAAAGTAAGCCTTATTTTTATTATCAGTTCTAGAGATCGAAGTTTTTAGTTTTCCTAATCTTAAGAACTACTCCAATAAAAAAGCTTTGTGTTAGACTATCAGTGTAGGAAGGCTGTATAACTATGCTAAGGAAGCGAGGACGCGCCGAACAGCTTGAAAAAAAAAATACATTCGACGATCTAAACAAAACTTAGATTGTTATTAAAACAGAAACGGCTCAAACAATATATAATATTAACCATTCTTATATAGACAATCGATTCAGAATATCAAATAGTTGAAAGTTCATTATGAGCCATGGCACTCGGGAGAGCCGTGATAATCATACAAATGTTATCTGCCTCTTAATATACCGACCATATGCGAATTTATAGGCATATTTATCGTATTAAGTCATTTGTAAACAATATAAACTTCTGCAGTGTTTGATTGTGTTTGTGAAGTGTTGGTGAATAATATAACAATCTTTTGTGCCTAGGGAATGGATGGGAATGGATTAGAAAAGAGTATGGTATGTAAGGATTATGTACTTAATTTATTTATAGGTATCAATACAGATGTATAAAATAGCTTTTAAACATGTAATTTTCATAAGCCAGCAATGAGTAATACTATTTACTGTAACTACACCCACATACAAAAAAAAAATTGTAGTTTGAAAGTATGTCGAATTATTAGGAAAAGCAATCCAAACTGACTCCAACAATGCATAACATTTTGAGTTCCATTGTTTTTATTTTTGCATCGCAAATATGAGATATGCATTTCTTCTCTTTATTTTTTGTTTACTTGTTAACAAATACTATTTCTGAAGACGAAATATAAAATGAGAGATATTTCAAGTTCATTTTGTTGTTTTTTCATAGATATACCCAGAGGTTTTTGTAGACGTTTAATTATTGTGAAGTTTTTCAATGCTCGCTATTTATATTATAGACAAAGTATGTTGTATCGTGTCGGAATGTTGGCAAATAATAGAATCTTCATCATTGATATCTTAAATTTATTTTTAAAGTTGTTGCTACATTGATGTTTTCGGAATCATTGATTAAAACAAGCTTACGTACGTATTGGTTTGGTGCTTCGATACGGTTTGACCTACTATCGGAGGTAGTTGCTCCTGTGTTATCATTGGTATCGCGACTAGACGATTATATTATTAGTAATGCCAAAATGGGGTCGAGCCGCGTCCACGTGTCATTGGGTCATCGTAAATATCATTATGATTGCGTTTAATTCAATCATCTGAAGGTCATTGTCGCTCGAAACGGTTGCTACGCATTGTTTTGAACGTCCTTGGTCTTTTTACGGTTGATATGATTATTTTTTAAATGTTTAAGTTTTACGTACGTTTTATATATTACTAGCGATTCAGCACGGGTTTGCGACCATAGCATAATGTTTTATAGGCTAAAATATAGCTGTCACATTCTTATCGGTGATAGAATTTTTGTAATCGGCTCAGGGGTGTTTGTGTGAAAATATAACAAACAAAACCACAAATGTTTCCGCTACTAATATTGTATTAGTATTTATAGATGTACGTTATTAGAGCAATTAATCGATTAATGATGGTTGCAAAGGAACTTGGTCTAATTTACATATAACATCTTGTTAACGTGTTTGTTTACATAAATATGTACAATTAGTTAATTAGTTATTGCTTGGAAGGATGGCTTTATCGAGTATATCTATAAGAGTGAATTGTGCATTTTTTTAGTTTATTGTGATGAATTTGAAGTCCATAATTTTATAATTAATCTTTTAATCAGAGTGTGTCGTTTGAAAAGTATGATTTTATTTCTTGATTTGTTTTTGCTTACATGGTAAGCTCTTCATTGAAAATCATACCATACAATTCTAATAATTTTATAGCATTTTAATTTTTGAAATTATTTTGGGACTTTGTACAATATCACAAGATACACAATTTATTATCTTTTGATTTTTGATACGGTCTATTTTTTATAACGTATTTGTTATTGCTATTTTCATTCTTAATATTTTATCTGAACCGCGGGAAACATGACTAATATTTTTTATCAATCAATAGTTTCCGCACTGCCAAGTGGAATAAAAAAAAACTTCTAACAATTCTCCACTCATAGTCAAGGCAATAATCATATTATATGCATAAAGTAATGAATAAAAATGTAAATTATTTGTCATTTATTGAAAATTACAATCGTTGATTTTATTGTAATCGCACTATAATAGTTGATCGCAATATTGTAATATTATAAATGTGAAAGTTTGGGTGTTTGCATGTCAACAACGTCTGACTACTGAACGGATTTTAGTAAAATATCATATATTATACAGAATAGTTAGTAGCTGGTTTAGATGACATAACATTTTTAATTGTATAGACTCGTATGATTTAATAAATAATTAATAAAAAACTCATAATTAAACAGTATTAATATACTTTGTCTTGCAGTTTCAGAATACATTCCGGGCGGTGAGCTGTTGGCGTTATTAGATAAGTGGGGGAAGTTACCTGAGGAAATTGTTAAAGTTTTCGTTGCGGAAATCGCAATAGCTTTAGGTGAGTCAGTATAAACATACTAGCAAGAAACACTATTCATTTACTTTTACATAGATTTTTAAGGATGGATTAGTTTGAGTCTAAATCGCATAGATCAAGCTCGGATTAGTTTTGGAAAATTGGTGTTGAAACCGAAATGGTTGTGTTGAAACTGAAACCTATGTCACAATACTCATTAAAAGATTAAAACTCTGCACTAAATGTTTAAACGACAATATTTCCTAATATTTTAGACATTCAAATGTGTGTAACGTGTATGGTATTTTGCTATTTAGCAAACTTTTAAAAGTGCAGTTTTTGAGTTAAATAGCTCGCAGAATCGTTAAACGCTCTTAATAGCGCTGTGTATAATATTAGTTACGTTAAAGTTTAGTTGTATAATTTCTTCTAAAATGTATTATTCACTAATAGTATGGAAATAAATTATTGCAATTAGTCATATATTTTAACCATAAATAAATTGTATTAGTTTGTAATAAATACATATAAGTTAAATATATTAACCCTAATTGAATTATATTAATTAACAATATATAATTGTAATAAATAACGATTACCATTAAATGACAAGCAACGTCATTAAGTAGTATAACTATGTATAATTGCCTTAATTTACTATTTAAATAAGTAGTGTTAATTAAGGAATACATAAATTTCAGATTTCTTACACAACGCGGGTATAATATACCGCGACGTGAAGCCGGAGAACATTCTGCTGGATTCAGAGTATAACATCAAGTTGATAGACTTTGGGCTGTCTAAGTGGTTGTCGGTCGGCGCGCGGACCACCACGCTCTGTGGCACACTCAAATATATGGGTAAGTAAATGCTTACATACTGAAACGATACTACACTTTGAGGAGATTTTTTTTGATGTAGTGCTAATAATAAAAAGCATGATACTGTCACTATCGAGGGGAAAGGGTAAAAGTGAAATTTAAAATATGTCAATTGATTATTTAGGCACGTGTGTGCAATTAAGAGCTCCCCAAAGTTGAGTATCAATTAAGAGCTTATTCCATAGATTGTTCACTTTTCTTCTTCAAACAAGGTCTTGTAGGTCGTTTTGTGTGAATAACTTAGATGTCGTTGTTGATTATTCTTGTATTTGTAGTGTAGATAATTAGGGGCTTAATGTTTGATATTTTATTTCATACTTTTTATACTATGGACGCTTAAAAAACATGAACTATATTTTTTACAAGCATAATTATTAATTTGTTAGAACGATGGTCAACATTTTGCATATTAAGGAATATAATAAAGTGAAAAACCTGAAAAATAAGGATTACATATTGCAACTAAAACGATCATTTTCCATTCCAGTGTGGGATTTGATCCGCTCTCTGTCGATTTGAAATGGCTCAATACACGGCTTCCTTCGCCCGCGAACTCTCTCTCCACTCTGCTCTCGTATAAGCCGGCCAATTCGAGTGATTATGTCCGTAGTAGTGAGTAGCATGCGCGCGGCTTGCCATTGACGCCGGCAACATGAACGCCCGCGATTTCAACTTCGAAATCGCCATGGACGGTAGCCAGGTCGACGAAGTCGTCGCCAGCATATTCCACACCGTTCTGTTCCACCGTTCCAGCGGCAAGTTCACCTACAACAACGAGGAGAGCTACTCCATACGGACGGTCAACTACGTGGACGTCGACTGCGACTTCATCGACTTCACCTACGTCTGCTGCGCGTCTGAAACTCTAGTGCGCAGAATCAAAAGGGAGATCTCCGTCTTCTCCAAACTCCTCCGCGCGCTGGACGGCCGCCCCTCGCCCGCCAAAGGCGAGATAAGCCTCGAATTCTTCCAGAAACATCGAACGAGATGGTTCTTGCCGACGTACGTGCCGGTCCCCTGGGAAATATGGAGAGTCAGCTGCGAACTCACCGAGTCCGGCAACGACCAAGACATGCACAGCAAACACGAGAGCGTCGTCGAAATGCTGCAAGATCAAATCGTTTTCATCACTGAAATAATAAACCGGCACGAGTACGTGCCCAAGATGCCGAACCGATCGGACGCGGATCTCATTTTTGATACGACCTACCCGGACATTCAACCCTATCTATTCGCGATTAAATACAAATTGCCTGAAACGGAATCTAACACGGTCGGCAACACGGTGCGCAAACTTATAAGAGACACGTTGTCTTTGTGATCGTTGATTGCGTGTCTAGGCCGCGTCCGTATTATGCGCGGTTGTACGAACGATGCTATTCGTCTAATTGCCATTTAATTGTTGATCGACGCTATTAAAAATGCTTAGATTTAATCAGGTTTAGGATTTTATGAATGTTCGTGCAATCGTTATTAATTAAGACGGGACCTCGCTCTCTACATGAGAATTGGAAATCTTCGAGTGTTCACTCGATTTTTAAATTTTTGTGATATAACGATTTAAGGCGTAATCGGTTTTTATGTGACGTGAGAAACGAATTTTTGGGCTATGAAAGAATTAAATCCTATATTATTTTATGAAGAATTTATTCTTAAACGTGCAATTGTTTTTGTCGAAAATTGTTGATAAGATTTTAAGATAATAATAAAGCTATATCTGTGAAATATTGCTATATTTTATTTAAATTATTGTAAATGTACTTAGTCATTACAATTATAATCCAAGTTTATTAAATTATTTATTTTTACTCGTCCCTTTGTTTCATATTATAATTTTTGACAATTGAAGCGTGTATATTTCTTAATTTCGTAGACATACGTGTGTTTTCGTTGTTTTTAGGTTTAACTAAACAATAGTCACGTAACTGTGAAAGCTGGTTGAGGTGTCCACTTGTGTTATATTCGACTGTCTCACTTACGTTAAATAAGTTTATATGAAGTGTCTAACGATATATTAAGCCATTTATGATAATTATAGATAATAATGTTAATAATGTACATACAGGAATTAATTTTAACGTCGACTTTATTTCTTTTCAATACGTGTTAGAGACTTTATTTGTTATTTAGAGTATTATATATTAGAAGATTAGAGAATCGTTTAAGATTCAAGTGTAATGTAACACTGTGTGATGTAGTATAGTCGATTAACGAATTTTAATTCTATGTAATATGCTAGGACGTCGCGCGAAATGGTTGCATAACCTTACAATTAGAACGGCTATTTTCATCTTATACTGTAGAATAAAAATTATTATATTTAAAAATAAAGCCTAGATATTTTAAAATTGTACATAAATGTAAATAATGATATTATATGTAAATGTAAAGATTTTCTCATTCAAATTATTCTTCGAACGGTTGGAAATTCGAGAGCTTTATAATACTAACATTCTGCTTAGTGTTTTGTAAATTGTAGAATTTTCGAAATATTAAAACTAGAATTTTACGTTTTAAATCAGTGTGATATATTATTGAAAGTAATTTAATTTAAGATGGTGCATGGATAGTATGTTAGTGTAGAAAAAATATAAAATTAAAAAAAAATCGTGTGTTCCAAAACAGTGAAACGTAATATTAGATATAAATGTCTAGCCACTCTTTTAGTTTTTATTTTGTACTTGTAATAAAAAATCCATAGGTTTAATTATATTTTTCTAGCTAACACATACTTCTGTTTATAAATTATAATATCACAAAATTTTCATTCAATATTTGTCCATTAAAAGTTTTACAATAATGAATCCAATTTTAACTATAACATATGATAATATCAGATATTTTTGATTAAGGTGTCTGGGGAAAAGAATATCTTTCTAATGCCTTAAAGAAGCGAAGCATCTTCATTTGTATTATGCTATAATAGTCCATAATTTCAGATGGTTAAAGATGCTTTTCGTTCATCAGTTAATTTATCCAGACGACGCATGCTCTTCAAACCCTTACGATGTTTCCATGTACAATGAATCCATCCATGAACTTATAATTATTTACTTTCCTACCTCATTTTGTAACTAGCTGTA
This sequence comes from Phoebis sennae, assembly GCA_001586405.1. Taxonomy (NCBI): domain Eukaryota; kingdom Metazoa; phylum Arthropoda; class Insecta; order Lepidoptera; family Pieridae; genus Phoebis; species Phoebis sennae. The sequence goes on from LQNK01000404.1 coordinate 1,288,546, forward strand.
GTTTATTCTCATCTCGATTGAATCATAGTTTCCTATATCTACTATATTTTATTGACTAATTATTATCACCAAAGAGAAGGCTGTATCTTGCGATGATAATTTGAATGTTTTAATTGATTTGTGTTTTCATTACTTTCTTACTGATATTTGATTTTGTGTATGTGATTTGAAATCTGAAAATTAATAACCAAGATTATATTTCCTCCTCGGAAAAAATCCATTAAATTATACATATGAAAAATAAGAGCTAGTATAATTAATGTTTTTATGTTAGAGGCACTAAAGGTACAAATTATAATATGAGTAAGAAAGTAATGACGATTTATCATAAATTCATATCAGTGAGTACCTTAACGATTGTTTTAAAACTTAATTCAAAATGAATTTGGTGATGAGACAATATTTTATTCTAAAGATACCTTAATCGTGTGCCTCGATACAATTTTACGTCGCACGTTGTAAATAAAAGCACCTAGCTATGGCCTTACTTAAAGATGTTATGACTATATAAGGTGATTTCTGGCTAGTCTTCAATATTTTTAAAGGACATTCAGAATATGTACCTAAGCACGTAGAAGGGTTTTCAGGGCTTAGCGTAAAAGCGTAAAATGATTATGATATAAATATAAAACTCGTTTCGACGTCATATCTGTACGTAAGCACG
>LQNK01000404.1:1289254-1362309 GCA_001586405.1 Phoebis sennae
AAATGACGTATCAAAATAATTTTTTCAACAGTATTTTTTATTTTAAAAATACTATATGAAAAGCTAAAAATCAAAATTTGTTAACATTCTCCATTGTAGCTTGTTCATATTTTTCTTTCGTACTTAAGTACATGTTCTGAATGTGCTATAAATATTTTGAAGGCTCGTTTGAGATTACCTCATATGTATGGCTGTTATATATTTGTATGTATGTGGTATGAGATAGTATATGTTGTGATGTATCAGTTCAAAAGCAGGAACATTAGTCTTGTGATAATTTATATAAATATGTGAATAAATGATGAAGTATTTTTGATGTACTTTAATTTGATTCCTTTCCCTTTAATATTGATTTTAGGTTAGAATTATTTGAATAATCATTTTGTGTATAACATATTCTAAAGAGCTTTTGCAAACATGAATTATGATAGATTAATGCATTATTTTGGATGTGAAATAAAAATATTGATCACACAATTTGCTATAGCAGACACCTATATCACTTTATACAACAACAAATATAACAAAAGTTAAAAGTTTAGGCATTTTTATGTGCATTTAATTGTAAAGGACATTTCTATACTGTAATTTAAATATTTAAATATTTCGGTAATACTGTGATATTTGTGGATACTGAAGATGACAAGTAACTTCGTGTGCTCAACTGCATCAAGAAATAATTCCTACCATGAACGTAATTATATTTTATTTTATTTTAATATGCTTAAGTAATTTGTGTGTATGGAGGAATGAATGTTGCGTGGAGCACAAGAAGTATGAATGGAATATTGCTATATTTTTAATTTTAGAGGGGTATAAATAGAAATTGTAATACTATTTATTATATCAGCTCACAGTTTTCTATTATTTTTATAGTTTCAAACACAGATTAGAGAATAAAAGGCAGATGAAGTGTGCCGAAGACTCGAGTGACGAAACATTAGTTCAATTTTTGTTTAATAAAATTTAACTTTTTTCTTAATGACTGGTTTTATCTTTTAAGCAGGTACATATAAAAAAATATTTTATTTCTTCAATCCATCTAAATTAGTTTTTGTGGCTGGTGCCTAAACTAAATAAATACCGGTACTTTTATTTAAGATGTATTTTGTTTATACCCCTCTTCTCTATTCTATTTTTCTCTTTTACTCTCTTAAATTTATAACTGACGTGGTACTCTCTTGTTATCAGCTCCGGAGATATTGCAAAGGGAGCCCTACGGACACGCGGTGGATTGGTGGTCTCTCGGGGTCTTGACTTGCAGAATGCTTACGGGTGAAGTGAGTATATTTATGTTATTTACTCTTGCCTACTTTTATATAAAGACAAACACATTTTTATACTTTCAATTCCACTATATTAACACTTTTTTAAAATAGTGTTAATAGTGGAATTGAAAGTATAAAAATATGTTTGTCTTTATATAAAAGTAATATGCAATTCCATCAAGAAGTATCAATACAAAGTATAAAGTATACTCTTGTCTAGTAAATTCCTTCGACCTTGGATAGCCTGAAAAATCTATTACCAGTCAGAATGGGTCAGTTAGTATCTCGATAACTATGAAATGCACGTATAGGAACGATCCGATAACCAAATACTCGTCACAATAAGATGCCAAATTTATAAAATAAGAGTCCGCTTTAATCCCTAGACTTAAGTTTTTTAAATTTCTTCAACTCTTCTATTTTTTTAGATTAGGATGCTCATACATAATACGGCTTTAAACGGTATCATAATAAGTTTTATTGTAAATATTTTATCATAGATTATAAGATTTCTTATGAACCTGCTGATAATTTTATATTGGTTCTTAACTTAGTGTAGTGCATATGCAAATTATGTTTTTTAACTAATCAGAAAATATAATCTAGCTTTGTTTTATATTGCATTTATATGTTGTATGTCTACTCGTTCTGATATCCGACTCTACCTAGTAATGTTTGCATTTTATTGCCACCGCTGGCGTGGAATTATTAAAAATTGCAGCCTATATGTTATCCTGATGTATATGCTATATTACTGTAAAGTTTCACCCAGATCAGTTCAGTTGTTTTTGCGTGAAACAGGAAAATTGCATACACCCTCACAAACTTTCCCATTTATAGTATTAGTAAGATTAAGCAAAATAATGTATCATGATGTCAGACGCCGTAAGTAGAAGGGCACTAGGAGGATCCTAGGTCCAAATATTGTATTGACCCGTTATTTTGACAGGTACTGTAAATATCACCTATAACGCTCCATTATTATAGACCCTTATGAGCTTAAGTTGAGTATATTTTTATTATTTGGGCATAAGATTCTTTGCTGGTCTCAAGAGAAGGGATATATGAAAGGATTAAATACGTGAATTATGTTGGGTAAATAAGCGGTCTCTACTCGCTATAGGTTTAATCTGGCGACCGTTTTTTTGGGTTTTCAATTCTAATTTCCCGTTTATATTGTTATATCCACATCGAGATAAGGTGATAGAAAGATTAAAAAATGTTGATAAAATTTTAAGATTTCTTTTCTCATAAAGTATTCGCACAAATATCAAAAAGTGTGTTAAGTGATTAGGGTTTAAAATAAAACATGATATAAAAAACGTATTTATTTATTACTTATAGTACCGGAAATTCGATAATTTATTTGAAAATAATTACAACTTAGGAAGTTCTTCAGTTTCTACTATTTAAATAAGTCTCTAACTAGTCTGACATTCACGCGTTGTTCCGGCCGCGGCCAGCTCATACGGGAACCCATCACAAACGCACTGCATCGGGCAAGCTGCCTGTTGCTGGCGGAGGGCGCGTGTCGAGGGACTTTCTGTCGACACACGCCTACCGCCTCTGGGGTTTTTGCTTATCTAAGAAGAGGAAACAGCGCTTGACTTTTCAGCTTTTTCAGCGCTATCCTCTGATGAGTCCTTGTCTTTGCTTTCCGAACTTTCTGAACTTTCTTCAGAACTGTCCTTTGGAGAATCGTTTAAAGGTAGATCACCTTCTTTCACTTCAGGCTTGGCCTCCTCTGCTTCCTTCGCTGGGGCCGCAGGCTCAACGGGTGCTGCCTTTTCCTTTGGTGCGTCATCCTTTTTCTCCTCAACTTTCTCCTCCTTTTCCTTTGATTCTTCGCTGGATTCAGCTGATTTTACAGAAATTTGAGGTACCTCGGATGGTTTATCTTCAACTTTAGCGACATCTGCAGATTTAGCTTCTTCCTTGGGAGCATCAGCGCTAGCTTGGTTTTCTTCGACGGCATCTCGGACTACACGTTGTGAATCGGCGGCCACTCCGGCTTCTCCAGATTTAGGTTCGACGGGTGTTGAAGGAACAGAAGATTTAAGGGCAGGTTCATCTTTCTTCTCTTCTGGTTTTTCATCAACAGGCGCGGCGTCTTCAACGGCAACGCTTTTAGCAGCAACTTCGGGTTCGGGCTCGGGTTCTTTCTTTTCTTCAGGTTCCGCTGATTTAGTTGCTACAGCTGGTTGCGACTCGGCAATAGGGTTAATTGCAATTGGATCTACAACATCATCAGCCACTGCTGCTGGGTTCTTAATTGCACTGACAACATCAATCGCCTCTTCAACACCGGCGCTCTTCGCAGCTGGTTCATTGCTAACTTCTTCTACTTTCGCTTGAGACTCCTCAGGTTTCGATTCTGATTCAGGTTGAGGTTCAGGATTATCACTCTTTTCTTGTGGTTTCGCTTCTTCTGAAGAAGCATCCTGTGCTGGCTCATCTGATTTAACTTTAGGAGCCTCATCTTTTTGAGATTCTTCCTTGTTTTCCTCTGCGGGTTTAGGTTCGGCAGCAGCTTCTATTGGAGAGGCTGCACTTTTTGCCTCAGCTTCGGCAGGTGCGCTTGCTTCTTTTTCTACTGGTTCGGGATCAACTTTCTTTTCTTCTGCTACAGCTGGTTGTGCATCATTTTGAACTTTATCGACTCCACTCTTTACTTCCGCCACGGCGACCGGTGGGGCAGGTGATTCCTGTTTATCCTCTGCGACGGGCATGGCGAGGCTCACAGCCGCTAAGGCCAAACAAATTATCAGCACCTTCATCCTGAAAAAATATTTAAGTCGTTAGTGGTTTGTCACAACAATAACTATTATTTTGCTATAAATCTAAACGCACGTCTATGAATCGTGAGTGCGGTAAGGCCAATGTTACGCGCCGCCTCCGAGCTTAACGTTCATCGCAATTTTTCAATTAAGGCTGGATAATATAAGGGCCCGACATGCTGGGGGCGAATGCCTATCCTCTATTTCAATTGAATTAAAAGTTGACATGTTTGAGCAGGATGTCGGTTATTTGTGAAAGTGGGTAATAAGATAGCTTTGGAAAGTTTTAAGCTTAAATTAAATGTCTAGTCTCATACAAAAAATATTTCTATAACGTTTGATTAAACTATTTAAGATAACGTTCAAAGTTTTTTTCGTTTAAGTTCATAGACTCGAAGTTATTTTTAAACTGTGTATAGAAAAGGCGCTAACTCGATATCCCAGGTCCTGTTGGAATGTGGTCTGGCGCCGCTCCACAAATAGATTGTAACATCCTTCGACGTGGTAATTACAGCGTAAACCTGCTCTAGGCCCCTCTTTACATTTATAGACATTTGAAAATTATAATGGCTAACAGGCTCGTGTTTTATTTTTAGCGCGTTTTCCTTTTAGAGTTTAATATAAAAAATGAGTAGGTATTTACTAGCAGTAAGGGAAAATAAAACAATTTCCAAGTAGCGAAGGAATGCATTATGTACATGTAGTCGTTTAGTGGCTGAATCATGAAGGTTCGGTAAATAACTAATCTCTTTTGTTCGTGTGCAATAGAATTGTAAAGATCAAATGTTATCAAAAAGAAATGTATTGGTGGAGCGGAAGCCATAATACAATATCGACTGAACAAATAGATACTTCTAGACGTGTGCAGATGAATGGACGCTAAGCTTTCATTGTGGACGGTTCCTAGCGCGTGCTCGGCAGGATGCGAAACGCGCGTTTGTAATATGGATGATCCGGCGAGACGTCCATGCTACATAATGTGAATTTTAATCGACTCATTGAATAGAATCGGCAAGCCGAATGCAGAGATACTATCGTATGAATGATTCACTGCCAGTGCTGTCTCCTAATTTAATCCATTCTGGCTATTTCACATTGACGTCAAATATCATACGTATTCTCTATAAACATCTAATGCAGCATAGCCATTCGTACTAAACTCAGTTTTCAATCGATACTCAAAAGCGTCACTGCACCAACTGAACATGCAATGTAAATTCAATATGTATGTATATTGAAACACCGTGTTGTTAAAACTGTTATGTATGCAGTTAAACAATATTCAGCGAATAAACCGGAAAGAATGACATTTTATTCTGATGTTTTACATTTCAAGTTCAATACGTAATAAGTTTCATAACTGTTTTCTTACTGAGTTGTCGTAATTACTCGCCTGACTTGTTCTTAACTGAATCCTTTTTTGTGTTTTGTTTATTCACGTTTTGTCAGTATGCCTACGCTTCTATATACCTTTTAAATTACTTGTATTCATTTCTTCTGGTATTTTCTATGGTTTAAATCGACTCAGTCCTTTCCTATGACTCGTGTATTCTAGTATAATTTGGTACCATTGTTAGATATGTTACAAGTAAAATCAAATGTCTAAAGTTCCGCCTCCGAATGCCGATGGCTTCAAAATTCCTAGTTTTTCTACATAACAAATATTTTTAAATAAAGGTTATCTATAACATTAACCTCATAGAAGAACACAAAATAAAAACATTCATCAAGTCTGCAAAACCCGTTTTGCATCCGACGAAGCGGGCATTGCCTTTTCCATGATCAAATATCTTATACGTCTGATTGCATTTGATTATAATGCACTCGTTTCCAAACGTAAATGTAACATTCCGTTCAGAACATTGATTTATTTGTTTGTGAGTTATTTTTTGGAAGGATATCCTCGGCGCGGTCTCGACAAGCAAGTAATCTTCCCACACATTTGAGCAATCTTCCAATTGAATCCGATGTGATCGGCGCATGCTGTCCATTGCGCCAATCAAAAAAATATGCCGGAGATACAACTGTTCGACTTTACATGGCTTAGCACGTGACACCCCCTAAAGTTCAAAATTATGCTGCACTAGCGACTCGCCCCGGCTTCGCACATACTATATTTCTATAGCATGATGTGAACCGTTCTCTAGAATCGCTCTATCTAGTTCTATTTTTAGTAAAGGTTATTATTTGAAGATTTAAGTATACATAGGGGTGGATAGTGGAAAGTGACTTTGTTTTATACTATGTAGTGATATGATACCTAATTGTTTTCTAAGTATTTCTGAATGCATTCTTGCAACTGTTCGGCTTCCATATTACCGCGGCTTTTTGCCTAGTTTGCTATTGTCACGATATTTATGCAATTTAACTAGGTCTGAACGTGTTCGAATGGTTTCTGAATAGGCTTTCCAATTGATAACCTGATTTTGTAGGCCTTGTAAGATTTGTCTCCTTGCGCTTATTACGAAACAAAACATGCTTGTACTTCTATACAGAATAACAATAACCAAATCTTCTTTGTCAGTTGGTTGTATTCGTCGTGGTTCTTTAAAATTTTCAACAGTCACACGTTTTTATTGTATTTATTCATTATGAGGCGAAGTACTCGTGTAATAATCAATAGATATTAACATTACAACACTGCGGTCCCCGTGAGCCTTATAAGGTTTCGTCAGCTGCAAGGCCTTGCGGCTAATGTAATTATAATATTCACTATCAAATAGTATTCCATCACATATTAATATATTTGCGAAATAGACCGATGCTTGAACATACTTAACGCCTTATTAAACTAATTCAAACGTAACAATTCAATCGTCGTATTGCATTTCCTACCGCGTATTAGTATCGCACGTGTTCATTATAAGTTATTATTTTGTATTTATGAGGATAATTCGATGTCTCCATCACGGTAAGCTATCTTGATCTTCAGCGACTAGAGGTCGTGACTGTCTCAATTAAGTATTTATCATGTCACAGGTAAGCTCCGACGTCCACGTCATATCTAGGAATCATACACGTGAAGCACGTAATATGACAATTTTATTATAATTAACTTTTTATGTCTGTTTTCTACAAAGAACGCAAAAACTAAGACGCAGTTCCCATGAATTATTATGATGGACTCAATCCCACACAGGATATACGGATATTTTCTCGTAGATGAATCGCTACAAAGTGTTTAACTTCGGTCTCCGTCGCTTGTTTTCAAATATAAATCGCAATATAAATCTTTTGAACAATGGTACTTTTATTTTCTTAACATTACACACGTAAAGCCGCGATCGTAAGATATAAACAATTATTATGCGTCTTGCATCTTATTACAATAAACAGGTTCACCTAATCGAATATCGTAAGTTCAAAGCTTGGGAAAGTTATTGTAATTCTTCCACGAGCGTACAGGAGATGCAGCGACACGACTCTTGCATCATTATTCTGATATACACGGCCATTCATCACTGAATAACTTACATTAAATTGCGGTGTGCCATTAAAATTCGCACGTTTTCTGCGCGCACGTAGAATCTGTAAGTTTTAAGGCGCGACCGTCTAGATTGACCCAGACATTGATTTTTTCACAATTTACATTTCCAATGCAACGACTCGCCGGGCCACTCGTTGAATAACATTTGCGCAAACGTTTAAGATTTTTATCTCGAAACTTGAATGAAATTATCCATTTGACTCAATTGATATTGCGTTTGAATAAATAAAACATCTGATCTGATTACGCAAACTGAAAAAGCTAAGGCCAATGCGCCGTTAATGTTTTATAATGAAGCCAATTTTCGATGCAAGCGGGTCGCGTCCTTATAAGCTATATAATTACTTTCGCGGGGTACAGTGAGCGATATAAATTGGACCTACTGTTATATTGTAATGTCGATGTGAAGAGCTTGTTATATTTCGAAACCCGTTATCCGAGAGCGGATTGTGCAACGCGCGACCCACGGTTCATTGTCGCTGCACTGGGAGTTGGGACCGAGATCGATCCTATTATCTCATTTGGATAAATCAATGACAACAGGAATATCCCCAATCTGAACGCCTTTATTACGCCCTATAACATCGTATGCGCTTACTTTAGATTAGTTTAGTCTCTATAAATAAAATAGCCTACGTTAATTAGCAAGTAAAATATTTTTTACAATCAGATAAAAATTATGTTATTCTAAATATGTATTAATATTTATAGCTGTTATGTTGAAAATCTTGTATCATAGCAAAATTATCACACTTTTTATAATTCAAATTAATGAACGCGGAGTTATGAAAACAGATGGTTGGATTTATACTTTATTCGTAGCCAATCGATTTTTCTTGCTTCACATGGTGTTTTTAGTTCCGAGACAATACTGCGATGGAAAATTAATTCTTTTAGACTACGATAAAGATTCAATAGCGAAATACGCCAAAAACATTAACGTCACAATAAAACAAATAAGCTTATATAGCTAATAAAAGCAATATAAATAAAACATTATCCGTTCTCAATAATTATTAGGTTACCTATTTTACCGTGAAAAAGAATACAAAACCCGTATATATGATTGGATAAAATAACTATGTTCCTTTTGTACTTTGAACCGTGATATTTTGCCATTGCTCAAGTAACAAAGAGTACTCGAATGGCGTGGGTGTTGACAAAGCGCAGTAGCTAAATTATAAGAATAGGTTTAATGAGAGGGAGGCGAATAAAGAATATCTTTACAAAGGCAAATTCAAGCGTTCAATCGTAATTTCGATGAGGCAACGAAATTCTTGAAAAATATTCAAGACCCAATTTGGCTCCAAATTAAATTTACTTGATGCCTGAACATCAATAAAATGTGTAATTTTTATATGGATTTCTGAGGAAGGTATACTTTTCTTGTCGTATCATTTAAGTCGCATTACAACAAACCATCAACACTAGCTAAATCAAAGAGCTCATTACAATACATATGTACAATGGACATCTAGCATGGGGGCACAACATTACTTACCACCAGTAGGAATTGTGGCCCGAAGCTGGCCTATAATTAAAATGAAATCTTAAATGCGATCAAGTAAATGCAGTTTCATATCACTACCAGAATTGTGAACGTCGTCAGATTATTGATAGGAAGTATTAACGGTACATCGTAAGTAAATGTTGGTCTAGCTAAGCCTTAGGTCAATGCCAGCGGAAGAGCTTTCGGAGGCTAAATAACGGACCGGTTGGGCAAGTGTAAAATGTCAACAAATGTGCCCATTTCTTCGGGTCGACTTATGTAATACTCCAGCTTTTGAAGTTTATTATTTTATCAAAATCGTTTACTTGTAAATTGGAGGTTTATGTAATATCATGATGCAAAAGAAATGGTAGTGTGATACATTGCTTTCAGTAGGTTTAGATTATTATTCATAGGTTTTTACTAGAATTCAATGTTAACTACATTTATTTTTCCTGACATAAATTTATTTAACATTACTTTTAAATTGATAACGCATTATGCTTATGTTTCCCGCCTCGTTGGTTTCTCTCGTATAAATAATTGTCTAGATATAATAGTATCTTGTATAAAAACATCATGAAAACGTCGATTTTAAGTATTACAAGATCAATATGCCCGTTTCGGTATTTATGAAATTAAGGAATCAATTGATTTTTTCACACTGTAGGTGTAAAAATGATGTAATTTTGCACATGCAATATGATTTAATAAGAGATAGGAACTGCAATTTTTGGGAAACTAAGCAAATTATAATTTCAAATTTTATTGAGGTTTCATCTGATTTTATGTTTTGGAGTTATTTTAATCTAATTATGGCCATATAGCATGGGAAATTAATAATTAAATTTGTTACAATACGCGTCAATAACAATCTATAGACTTTTATTTAAATGCCACCGTTGACCTTGCCTACTTGTCCGCTAAATAGTCTCCTTTTGAACATCTGAAGCTATTGTTTTAGCTTCACTAAATATCCATAATCCGTGAAAATTGTTATCATTATGTAAGATAATTGAGGCGGCAAGTAACCTTGCAAAGCTTCTAGTGTCGGATCTAATTTACCTCTTCTGCATTAGTCGGTGGCTGGCACGAACGGAAATATTGATTTCATGAAATAATGACCAGCTGCATGTAGGCAACAATGTCAATGCTGATCAAACATGCTTGTAAAATTTTGTATACGACTTTTTTGGTTATGAAATCATCATCTAACCCTAAAGCATTTTCTTTGAGGTGTTGCTTAGAATAAATATCGTTGAGAATTCAAGGAAGGAAAATAATATAAAGTATATGTGCGTCTTATAGTAGATCTTGTTTATGTCATGAAAATGTACTGCGCAGGTAAAGCATGCGTCATACATTTATTTGACAAGTTTAAGAACGTGATATCTAGATTATGGGCGGGAAAAATTTAAGACTATGCAATTTAAAACATAGACTGACCTTATTATGTCCGTGATCATGGATCAAATTCGTCATTTTGTTTGTACTTGAAAGGATGTTTTATTTTTCAGCTCTATACTAGGAAAAAATTGTAACATCCCGCTCTATTTCCTGTGATTTTATCTTGGATTCTTAATTAAAAGTAATTATTTGTTTTGAGAGTAGTTTTTAATTGTTTTAAAAAGTAATCACTACAACATTACAATTCCCTTCACATTTTAGCCTCAGAAATTAGTTTTTGTTTCGGCCGACTATTCGTAGGTATTGTAGAGGATAATGATCAATGTTTCTTTTTTCGATTTTAATTAGCTGCAGCGGAGTTGAGTCATGAAAGCGATTAGTGTCGGTTCCCATCACGCGTGAGGTAGGCTTGATTGGCGCTGTTTTATCGTACTTTTGTTTCGCTCCACTCGGATTGCGGGTCGTTCAGTACTGAAGCGAGATGTTAATTGCTTTTTTAAGAGCGTCTAGCGGAGGCAAAGGATGAAAATTACTTTTTAATTTCAGAACACAGACAAGCTTATGATGGTATGTCTGGCAATGCACGTTGATATATTTTTTATTAACTGATACTGATATTTAAATTTTATCCCGATGTCCATGATAAACGTAAAAGATACAGTTGTTAAAAATTATCTTATTTAATTCATTAATTTTCGCTTTAATTTATAAATCTGGCCCAATTTTCTTGTAGTTCTAAGTCCAAAGTGGCTGTTTTGTAATTGACTATTTAAACAAAAGCATTTTTAATTTTGTGAAAAATCTACTATGTTATTATTTTTTACAACGAGTCGCGCATTAAATATTGTACTATAATAATTATTTATACTTCGAAGATTAAATGTTATTCTTTCATACAAAATAGACATTATTCACGGTAAAATTGGATGCGCATGTTCTTGTGCCTAATACGCATAGAAGAACGCAAATTACACAGCATGCAATGTGCATCTATAGTAAATAATAGTTCCTCGAAGGGTAGATAAATACTTAAGATATAGCTGCAGGTGGCCCTGGCCGGCCACGACCAAACTATGAATAAACCTGCAATTCCGAATGATTATTGTAGCAATGCCCTGTTCATTTTGCATACTTTTGAAAGTAGCTTACGAGACTATACGAAACTATTGTGGAATGTTATATATTCTGAGCAAATAACTGTTTACGTCCATTTTACAAGGTCTGTACTTTTAATTAATTGACCCTTTTCAATCTTAGTGGTTTTTAAACCTCTATTGAACGAATTTGAGATTTTTGTGCTTATGAAAAATTTTATCTCAAATTTAAATTTATGTAAACTGCGTTTTTAAATTGCATTCTTGCATCTTAAAAATTTAATCTGGATATTACGAAACTTTTCTTATCAAGTTATGCATGTATTAGTTAAATGTTATTGTAAGGTTAATCGTGCAGCCGTAAAGAGAATTGAAATATTATTATTCATTCAATTTTGCTGTTCATAGTCAAGAGCTCGAAAGGTTAAAGGGAACGTTCAGTACAAATATGGTAGACTCAAGTTATTGGAAATCTTCCACGGAGCGTTAGTTGGGCTTGTTTAAACATCTTGTGTTAAATCTAATAAACAAACTACACTGGGGTTAAGAAGCTCTAAAATATGCATGGTTACAACCTTGATTGTACTGGCAAAAGTTGCTACACAATATTTACGGTCATAACGTTATGGTTGCATATCATTAATTAGAATTATGACACTATGAGATTATATCAAGATAAGAGAATAGTGTCGTAGAAGAATGTCGGAATAGGTTTGAAAAAGTAGTGCATTAAAATCATTGGAGCGTATGTGCAAATTGGTCATCATCAGGAACTGGGCGCGGGTGTTTTGTTACATCCCGGCGGCTTTGTGCGAGGACAGGGCATTGTGTAGCCAACCTTGCGTGAATACTCCTTTTTGATTTTTTATTATCTGTTCCATTTAGTTCGAGATTGATGTTATGTTCTATATTTAAAATTGTTATATTTTTAATTTCGTTAATTTTATTTATTGGTTTAGTATTTGGTGGTTTGGATCTATTTTTATACATTTAGAACAATTTAAATCAAATGATCTATTTTATCCAGAAAATAAGGAAAATTTAATACCTATTAGGTATAAAATTGAACTTTAAATTTACTAAAAATTAAAACTTTTAAAATATTTAAATGTAAGTATAGTATTAAAAAAAATAAAAATAAATTTGAAACGAAAAAGGGAATATAATCTCCAGACAAGGGACTAACAAGGGTCCTCCTGGAACAAGACTCACCTAACAAAATCGGATCCTCTGATTAACAGATGAACTTTCCAGAAGCACTGGCACAAAAAGAAATTTAGAAAAAAATAACTGTTTATGTACGGACGCTGTGACGACCGGCAATGTATTGGTGGCGGTTTGATAATGCGCCTGTTTATATAGGTAGTGAGTTTAGGCGCGTTGACTCGGCCTTTACATGGATGTACATCTTTATATTACGCTTGCAACGGCGCATCTTTAGGTGTATCTAAGTAAATAAGGACTCGGATTCTTAATTCGAATAATGATTCTCCATTTGTTTTCTTTATTTTTTTATAAGGTTACGTAAATCCCGCTACCAATATCTTGCATTCGAATTTTGATTCCAATTATATTTGTTTAAAAATTATTTTTTTATTATCTAAATTTGTTAGAAATTCGTTTATTATAAAAAATGCGTAGTGACAATTTTTTTTCTTTGAGAAAAATAATAATTCTAAAGTACAGTTTTCTTTGAAATATTGTTTCTTCTCTGCCGTTATTAATTATTTATTATTTTATAGTATATCTATAATCAAAAGATCGTGTGGAAAATTGTGTGGTAGAAATTAAATAAAAATACAGATACAAAAAAATATTTATCATTTACTTAATTAATAGATTTAATATTTCATGATAATGGAGATCCTTTGTCGATGATTGAATGCAGAAGCAGTAGAATAATTAATATGTTTTATGTTATGTATATAGGTACATGACATGAAAAATTTACATTGACTCTATTACCTTATTGATTATAAAAAAAGCTTCCACATGAAATATTACAGTAATAAAAATAGTAACTTTATTTAAAAAAAAACGTTTATCTAGATGTTTCTTTTTTGGAGAACGAAATAAACATTTCCCCAAATAAAAATGTTAAATTCCATCGAGATATATCTAACAATGCAAATAATAAAGTATAAGTTAATACATACTTACTAAACAAAATATAAAAAAAAAAGTATTGACAACTTTTTGTATCATGTCTTTAGCAAATTAATATTTATTTATTTATTTATTTTAATTTTTAAGCCATTTGTGTCCCACTGCTGGGCAAAGGCCTCTCTTTTTCTCCTCCACTCGGATCGCTTCTTGGCGAGCATCTCCTAATTCGAAACAAAAGCGCCCGTTAAATATTACTTTATTTTAAAGCATTTTAATTATATTGGGAACCCGTTCCTGCCCCTTGGCTACAGAACCCTAAAATACTGTTCTGAATTATTGTACCTCTGAGTGGAAACGCTTGTTTTGCAGTTAATGAATATAAATCAAGCAATGAAAGTAAATTTTATTCGGGATACAGTCAGCAACAAACATGCAAAGAGATAGCATTCTTAATCGGCTTTAAAACTTCTAAAAAGGCTTGAATTATTTCTCGTTTTTATGGTTCAAACATTTTCTTTAATTACGTTACGTCTTTAATTTTTTATATTTGTTTTAGTTCATAATTTCACTGTATTTCTCAAAAATGTTTAACGTATCTAATGTTAGGAATATTTAACATGGGTATGATGTCAAGCATAATGTATAAGATGATCTACTACTCCAATCATATCATATGCATCTATAGCTATCACTGATATCAATGACAGGCAGGTTCATGAGAAAGGCTCTAGCGTATCAAGCTTCTATACGAGTGGTACCGTGGAGTATAGCTAGTAGAATAAACTTTTATTGCATTGTCTGAATTAACACGCTTACTGGCCCGTCGGGATAACATTTACTCGGAATGTTGAGCTCATATAGGACTTCTTCATTACCAGCTCGATGCGACAAGACAGTATTACGATATAGTTCTTATAGAGACGGAAATAAATGTGTAACCGATATCGTACCCACCAGTGAGAAATTAAGTTGAGAGTTAAGTGAGAGGAATAGAATAGGATGGAAGAGGAATGCAAAGGAAATATAGGCCTCCGGGCAACCCGCTAACCATACGAAACACAGTGCAATACTGCTTCACGCAGGTCTACTGCTGGAGAGGTGGTAGTTTTACCGGTGCGAGCCTGGACCAATCGCGGAATGCTCGGCTCCAATTATTTTAATGTTGAAGATGTGAAGTAAAATTACCCTCTGTCGCCTGTTAAGACACCTACACCACGGGTACAAATGGAGTGGCGACACACATATTCTTAGCCATCGCCACGGGATAGATAGAATATTGAAAACGGCCGTTAATTCGTCCAAAAAAGAGTATTTTTTTAATGAAAATATACGCATTCCAAAATTACATATGCATAATTTAAAAGAATAATAGAAATGTAAATGCACACGGAAGATATTAAAAACTAATTAAAAGAAATATTTCAGGCACAATACACATACCTAGTTTCTGTAATATTAGCATAAACGCGAGCTGACTTGACGTCATCCCAAATGATTTCAAGCTGACCGCAATTATAAAACTTTTGTCTGCCTCCAAATTATACTCGGTAATAAATATATTTCCATAATAGACCATCTTCGGCTATTAAATAATTTTTAAACTCGGGCTAA
Organism: Phoebis sennae; assembly: GCA_001586405.1. Lineage (NCBI taxonomy): Eukaryota > Metazoa > Arthropoda > Insecta > Lepidoptera > Pieridae > Phoebis > Phoebis sennae. Next base: position 1,304,494 of record LQNK01000404.1, read on the forward strand.
AACAGTTTTGCTAATCTCGCAGAATAAAATGTTATCCTTCATCGAATTTTGAGATTGCGTTTTAATATCGATAATTATAAACTGAACGTTTCGAGATTCGTTTAGAATATTCTTTTAAATGGATTAAAAGAATATATTTTAACTAAAATGTATAAAAGTGGGCTTAAATCTTGTTCCAGGAATTAAAATGTATTGTTTTGTTTCCGTTATTACTTTATTCTTGTGTTTCAAATTTGTGTATGCGGAGAGGATAATGCTTGCAAAATAATTACCTTTGTTTTATTGGCGAAGCTCCCACCGGGATAAACCCAGCCCCTAACAAGATCGGTAAAATAATACTTTGTTTTGTTGATTTGTAAAGGTATCAGATCCATATTCTCTGTCCATTACCGTCTTATTTCTTCAACCTATATACGTTTCTCCTTTTACATTTTTAAATAGAAGAAATATTTATATCTCTTTCTTTTCTCTGTAAGCTGACACAATTTTTCAATTGTAGTACGCAGTGGTGAACCAATAGTGAGAAAGAAAAATATTTGTTCTGTAATTTATTACATATAAAAACAAATAAATTTTAAACTATGATTAGGGTCTATGCAGCACAAGCTAGAGCTTGATAGCTATCAATAGAATTAATAAGGTTCCACACCAGTCGATCCTTAAACAAAATTGCAAAATTAGCAAAGGAAAACAGCCTAATTCAACTGTTCAAGTTTCAGTTATAGATAATACCAATACATTTACCGTCTTTGAGCGAGAAGGGGAATAATTAGAAGAGCCAAAAAAATCACTTTCGCTTTGAGGTAATGTGCATTGTTGTTTATTGTTTACAATTTTTGCAGCATAAACTATGCTAAGGCTTTTAGAAAAATAAGGTTGATTGATGAATTAAAACAATTCATTTAAAACTAGTCTGTTTTGACACTTTTGTACTTAATTAAGTATAATGTGTGTTTAACCTGATATGTGGAGAAAAAAAAACAATTACCAAAAAATTTGTCCTAACGATATAATAACAATGCATTGGAAAAACCAAAACAAGCAATTTTAATAAATATTGAGGCTCATTTAATTGGTCCTTTGTTTTATACAAAACAATATCGTCGCAGTTCGTAGAAAAATCATTAACACATTCACGGTGGTTTGTTGACGCGACCCGTTAAATCACGCTACCTGAAGTAAACTGCGGAAAATTTATAGTGCTTTTGATATTTCGATGATAAACAGCTAGCGGACTCTTTATCTTATCTGAGATCGTTTTATGAATCACATAGTTCTGATTGAACATGTCTGGTTTCGTTTAATACATAAAAGAAGTAAAGAGTTTTTTACAGAAACTATTAAATTATCATCATTAGTTCTACAGTTCAGAGATCGCTTGGTGTTTGAGAATCGATCTCACGTTAAAATCGGAACATAACTTTAATTATTATTTTTAAACACAATTTAATTTCATAAAATACTGTATATCATAGACAAATTACAATAAACTTGAAAACAAAAGTAAAATTATATGAAAATAGACAAAGTCGAGTCCTTGTCTGTTCAGATTTAGCCGTCGAAAAATTAGTTATCAAAAGGCTTCTTTATCCTGGAAGCAATTATCTATTCGTGATTGTAATGTAACACGTGATTATATAAATGTTTTTAAAATGCTATGAGTTATGACTGGCGGTGTAATTTATAGTTTTAGCGTATTCGCGTATTACTTGAGAATTACTGTCGAGAAAGCATGAACGATTTGCAACTCGTCTTGCAAAATAAGTAGATGCATACTTACTACGAGCTGTTTAATAGTCTCTTAAGATAGGTATCTAAAATTATGCTTTCAGACTGAATTTCGTTAGAAAAAGCAAAGGACCATGCTTGACTCCTGTCGCTAAGTGATCTTGGCTCTCCTTAATATCAATAATACTAGAAAGTTGACTGGTCTAAAATATGAAAAAGGATTACGGAGGAATTGGTCTAGAGAAAGTGCGATAATAAAGGAATAGTAACCAATAAAGTTAGTTTATGAAGTTTAATTAAATTTGTATTATTTTATAAATATCAAAGTCTCCAATATAAATCAATTATCTAAAATGAAACAATTTTTGATTTTGCAACGGATTTGGTCGAATAATAATCATCCATCATTTTATATTCACTACGGAATCCATGTAATATAAGCAATCGCTGGACACGTGAATGGTACTTATGTTTTCACATGCCTGTCCAATTATAACGAATTTGACATGTGTGCATAACACACTCATAGTTCAGCTACATAATAATTGTTTTTTCCGTTCATGTTTATGCAAAAATTACTCACTTTGAGCTTCCATGTTTGTAACATTTTTTTCAATCAAAACAAAAAGTATTTGAAGCATAATGGCCGTGAAGTGTCAGCGATGGAAATTGTCTTGAATTTCAAAAGTAAGTTTGAAGTGTAAATTATGCATAATAATTCCAATAATCATAGCACCCGGAACGCTACATTTTATAAAGAAGTCGCTTCCCGCGTCTTTATGTGTGCCTATGCATAGACCTTTAAAACAACACAACGAATTTTGTTGCGGTTTTTTTTAATAGATAGAGTGATTCAAGACAGAGGTTCATTTGTATATAACATGCATAATATCGCGTGCGAAGCCGGGACGGGTTACTTGTTTCGATAATATAGGGACATAATAGATAGAAAAAAAATATCTATACATCCACGTCTTCGCCAAACCTGGCCTCGAACGGAAACGAATAATATAATATATTATATCACCTTTTGATGACTTTTATAAAAAGGGATAAATTTAACTAATAAAAAAAGTATCTGTTATTTAAAAATCACGTGGGCAGAGCTCTTGCCGATCTTCTGTAACATGCCGTGTGTTTTAATTAACACCGAATGACCCTTGCTTATTTTACGCTCGCAATGAAAGAAAAAAAGCATTTTGTAACTGTCTACACTGTTAATTACTGGACAATTACGACATGTATTATGTTAGCATGTAATTAAGGTAGGATTATAAGTAGAAAAATAAAATAATATACTATTTTGATAAGCTTTTCTTAACATACCGTAATTATATTAAATTCGTATTATTGGAATCTTACCTCACGTGCACCAGTTTGGCAACAAAAGCAGTATTTGATAACACTTTTCAAAATACTGTTATGTCACCGATGCGATGGAAGGAACTAAATAGAATAACAAGCACCAAGAAAGTGTCCAAAAATATTGCAAATTCGTTACCGTCATTTCCTGAATACATACATATAACACATCTTTACCAATCTTGAAAATAAAAAGTACGAAATTTATGACGTTGTGTGTGCTGTGTGTATGTGGAGCGGTATAACTGTTATGAATTTAGAATATGAAATTGTCTTCGATATTTGAAAGATTTATTATTCGAGATGAACATAGAATAAAATATTCCTGCATTATATTTAAACTAATGGCTCGCTCCGAGCTAGACCTCGCGTTGTAATGTATTAATCCGGACCTTTCATTTGATGCCACCCTTGGCTATAATCATATGAAAATCGCTTATTTGACCCTCCCTAAATCCTCCCTCTTCGTAACCGCCGAACACCCTCGAAACCACTTTTTTATCTATACTATTTGTCTATAAAATTTTATCTACAATATGATACATTTACAATACTCCAAATAATAAAAATTAACGGACAAACCTTCACCTATTTGACCCTCCCCCCCACGGATTTCGCTCATCTTCGAACTCAACATTTTCTTTTGTCTAAACTATTAGCCTACCAAATTTTATCAAGGTCGGATCAACAGTACTCCAGTTATCGTCGGACAACATTTTCATACTTACATAGAAACATAAAATACTTTGCGTCGCACGGTAACTAGTCTATGATATTTGAAAAAAAATCATCATAAAGGTTTTACTTAATGTGTTTGCTGCTTCTCTTTGGATTATGAGGGTATCTAAACATGAATTGCACTCTAATCATTTTCTCATTTTCTGATACTTTTCCAATGCATATTTATTTCCTTAAAATCTCTATATTCTCCGTATTTCAACTCTGAAAGGGTAATGTTACACGTAACATTTTATAAACATAACCAAAATAGGTGTAATTCCATATGATAAAATTGTCCTTCAATGCTAATACTGTTAATCAAGTTACAAGTGTTATGATAGTGAAACATCAAAACAGTAATCTACCTTACGATCTCATGCGTCGAGTGATCTTTCGCAGATATTTATGTAAACAAACTTATGTAATGACATTTTAATTATGTTCCCCGCGTTTTCACCCGCGCATATAAGCCGTTGCCGTGGGATGTAAAAAGGAAACATTTCTGTTTCGTTTGTATCTTTGTAATGCGTTGATGTTATTACACTAATACAAAAACAGCAGATACAATCTCAAAAGTTCTTCCACCGTTAAAAAGCTGCATCTCCACTGAGGGACAAAGGCTCAATAACATTAGGCTTCCTAGGGAACAGCTAGCCTTTGACCTTTATAAAATAGCATAAATAGAGTTAAAACAACTTTACCCACGTATAACTTCAGATAAATACAACCTAAGTTATTTTGATGTACCACATTTTTCCTTCTTTCCTTTCCGTATTTTTACCTTAGTTCGATCGTGATGTGAAAATTAAAACTTGGTCGTAACAACAAATCAAACTCATTTCAGCGCCTGATAAACAAAGAGTCCTAAAATTTGGATTTAACAATAAATCATCGCCATACTTTGTTAGCCTGTTGAACAAAGTCATGGTGTAACCTTATTAGAATTCAGACGCGAACTCTGCGGATGGTGCACGGGCTGCAACGCATCACAATTACAATAATGCGCTGATTTTCTCGGATCACTGACATGAAATTGTACCTTAAATTGCATTTTAATCACGTTTGTCAAATCTAAGCGGTTGAGTGGGGTGGCCACGTGTTTTGTTTATTCGAGGATGTCGGTTTTCCAGTTCTGTTAGAACTCTACTAAGAGCATAATATTTTTTATGAACGATTCATAAAGAGGGGGTAATATATTCTGTTGTATTTTTTTAAATATTATATTGGATTCAAAGTTGTTTTCGGTAACCACGTGTTACAGTTTTGAAGATCGCATGATTTTCCCTTAAAATTGTAATATCTTGTCTAGAACTTTAAAAAGAGAGAGATCTGCTTGAAAATGTCATGGCAATAATTTACAAATGAAAAGAATTGTATTTGCGTTTCATTGTAAGAAACTGAATAATTTTCGATACTAGTCTAGTGTTAAAAAAAGATCCTTGGTATCATTAAAAAGTTCTTGTTCGCTAATAACTTTATTGTTGGTAAATGTTAACGCCTTTTGTGTTGTAGCTCAAACCAGACTTTAAACGTGTATACTTCTATGCAAAGATATATTATAAAGAAGAAACATTTGTGTTTTTGTATGCATGTTTATAATGTTTTCACACAAAAACTACACCGATGATCGGACCGATGTCAGAAATTTTTCTACTATTATAAAACTGAATCTTTACTGAGTAATAAAGGCATCATGCTACAGGCACAAAGCCGCACGGGACTTTGAAACTACAAAAATATCTAGGTCTTGGTTATGTAATTTTCCTAATCTCATGTCATGTTGCTGAAATTATTAAATAATAAAATATTTGTCAGAAAAAGAGCACTCTAAAAGAGCTTGTGATAGGTTTTCAATCATTTAACGTATTCTTAAAAAATCGGTATCCAGTTATTTTAACTTAAAAAAAAAACACTATACGTGGGAACCTTTGCCTTTATGTATTTTTCCATAATTTCTAAAAATCTTTTGTTTGTAGAAGCTTTCGCCTCCAAGTAAATTAAATGAAGAACTATTTAAGAATGCGTTCTATACATTTTGAAACTGTTACTGAACTACATGCCCTATGTTTATAATACGCATGTTTGAAAACATATAGTCTTGCTGTTTAGGGGTTAATTCAATTAGCTCGGACACTAATGCTCAGTGTCTGCAGCATCTTTGCATAAACGGAAACAGACATCGCGACACTGCACTGTCACAACGGAGTGTCGACTCGTTTCCGCGAATAGTCATAAAAATATCGGAAGTTTAATGATAAATATTTAAATTATGCTTGCTATACTGATATTAACAGCTGGAGGTGTAATGAGAACCAACTTCATTATATGATTTATTTTGTTTTCTTATTTCACTAACAGCCTTTTTGTATTTAAATAAATCTTTTAATAATATTTACTTACGTGGTTTTAGTGTTACGACTAATCGTGGAAATTTTGCCAATATTCATAGAATTTCATATTTAAAATAATTATTGAGTAAAATCTTCATACCTTCTTTTAATTTCAAAATCCCTTCGTGCATTTTTTAAGAAAAAATGTTGATAGAAACATAAATTATTCGAAAATGAAATCATGTAGGTACTTTAATAATTTACTTTGCATAAAATTGGCATACCGATTGTATTTCATACTAGCTTTTCCGCTCTGGCTTTGCCCCCTTAGCATAATGTTATATAATCTATGTTCATCAGGGACAATGTAGAATTTTAATAGGAAATAATTTTAAGTAAAATTGTGCCATTAAAATGGATGCATAATACACGTGTTCCGTTTGTACTGAATAACAGTTCAGTTTTGCAAGAAACCCATACAACGCTATGTTAATACTTGCAGGGTTTCTACTTAGCTCTATCTCCACGTGATGGAAACAGGATTATATTGGCTCCAGGTCAGGAATTACATTTGACTTTGTCTATGTCGATAAAGTTATCAAACCGTCCCATTGTCAAAGAGGTTATGACATTATTTTGTATTGTTTTGTGTGTCGAATAATTGAGAGAATGACTATTAGGTATAGGTATATATGAATATTATAAGCAAATGAAATAGATGCCTTGGCAAATCTTAATTTCGTATGAGGAACCTAATTAAATTGACTTTGAAAAGATTGAGTAAGTCATAAATGAATCGCGTATTTTAAACTGCCAAACAAGAAAACGAATATATATTGATAAACCTCGAAAATCGCAACCCATAAGTATGTGCAATGGTAGGGGCATCGATAATAATTCGTAGCTTTTCTTTAGGATATTTTCCTCTGTATTAAAACTCTAACAGATAGTATTAAGGCAACTTTTTCAATCATTTCAAGTAGTTTTATAAAATACAGGCACGTTTTTCGTAGCATAAAATGGAGGCAAGATTTCCGGTAATCGCAACCCCCACAATATAGTTCTTAAAAGACTATTGGATAGAAACATCAGTGTTGATTAGGTATGGAAAATCCAGTAGTGTCATACCGATAAAGCTATATAATTACACATTTAATGAATCTCTTATCTGTCATGGAAATAATTTACAATTGTCACGAAGATCGTAATTGAAACCAATCTCCATTCATCTGCGGTTTACGCTACAAATTAGTGTTTTCCTCAACTCTTAAAGATATGACTTTAATTACCATAATATTATTCAGTATTTATTCGTTCATAAAACATAATTTATCAATGTAAGTGTACTAATGAGTCATTTAAGAATAAAAACAACGCAGAAGTAAATAATAAAGATCACAAAGATTGTGTTATTCGTGACCATCCTGTAGATGGCTTTGAATGCGTAGATAACAGGAAATTTCTGTCAAATGTAATATTATACTATTTTATATTTATATGTAGAGTAAGGAAAACTGCGATTTACTTTATTATCAGATCTAAAATGATGCGTTTTCTGAAAGAAGGGAAAATAACATAATCGTAATTCAACGCTATTTTGTTAATAATCGTAGATATTTATGCCAACGAATTATTGATTTGATTTGATTTCAGGAAATGGACAATATTAAAAAAGTATTCCCTATTGACGGCCTAATTTGTTTCTTAAGAGAATTTCATTTTTTTTAGATACAATTTTTGTAGCTGTAGATAGGTACGTTATTTACGTCCCAATTATAATATACATGTGCGGGATGCTGTTTTTTTATAATTGAAAATAAATATAATTCAATGTTTCATTATTTTAATAAACATTAAATAAATTAATTTACCCTTTATTTCACTGTAATTATAAGGTAGTGTCTGCATGCGTCACGTTTTGAATCGATTTATAGACCTGCTACTAGAAACCATGATATATGGGGTTTTATTAAATGCATATTTTTTAATCTGCGTATAAAGAGGTTTTACAGTATTTATTATAACGTCAATAATGCCTACTTTAAGGACAATTTTTATGCAAATAATAATTCACCTTGCAAACAAAATCTTACTCATTATTTCCCGTAACCCGTTTCCTTTAGGAATTAATTGAATATTATTTATGAACACAATTAATTAAATGATTACCGAGTAAGTGCGCGTTAAGTGATACTCTACACGTTCAGTTACAAATGTTGTGTAATTAATTTATTGTCATATGTTACCTTGATCACGAGGATCGATTACCTACATATGTATAGGCTATCATTTTTTAAATTATGATACTGTATCAAAGTCCGTCTTTGCGTGGGCTGTAGGCATAGATTTCCTGAGAGATTTGTTATGACTTTGATTCAAAGTAACATTACGTATAATAACGAATATGTATCATACCTATCTGTCATGTAAAGGTTGACATTTCCAGTTAATTTTTGTAACTTAGTATGTTTAATTTTAACCAGAAGATAGTAAACAATAGAGGGAATGATCGCGTAGCGCTAGAATCTAAATTAATTTGGAGCTAAGCTACGTTTGATAGGCTTAGCTTAAATGCCTCGGTCACCTTTATGTTAAAAATTAAAACTAAACAAATTTCAAACTTCAACGACAGTGGTTAGTGGCATTCTTGTAGTAAATTAATCTTAGACAACATAATACAAGAGTTAAGTTGCACTGTTAATACTAAAACTATATTTCTATATATTGTTCATATAAATATTGTGTACTAACAACATTTATAAATAGCTGAATAAAAGAAAAAAGCTGCATCCGCGCATAATAAGGCGCCAAGAAAATTACGATAAAGTCGGAGCTAGTTTTATCTTAGTAATGACTACTTTATTTTTAGACAGAGATTAATAAATTATAGATAGACGGAGTACGTTATAAAATCAAGTTATGTGAGTGCGCCGTCACCCGCAGGAATGGCAATCAATTCATGCCCTAATGGCTTACCAGCTCCCTCTACTCGGTTACAGTGGTTCTTAACCTTTTAGGGTTAAGCAACTATTTTTTTCTGTTGTAACTTTGGCGTGAGTCATACGATTCCGAGGAGATAGTATCTACGTATGTCTGAGGTTCTTATTTTACATTCTTCTGCTGAAAATTCTAATAATAATATATTATTCTTCTTAGGCAAGAACATAGTAAATATCTAATATGAAATATCGTATGCTACAATGTTGGTACGATTCTTTAATTATTTGGACACTTAGGTCAACTGTGGGAAGGATCTTAAACCCTTGGTTGGCAACTCCTGATCTTAAGCTTCCCTATTATTTATTTACCTGGAATATTAATCCTATGTGATAGTGGATTTAGTCTCGACGAGATTCTTAACAGGAATGTGTAGATTGTAGGGTTTAAGATGGTACTGAAACATATGAAAGATTACGGACTTAGTCAATATTATATTTATTATTACGTAGCCATTTTTTTTCGATTTTGTACACGCGAGTTACGCTTTTTTATTACAATACCTATTAACTTTTCTTTTTGAGTTGGTCGAATTCATATCGGCATATTTTTGACTACCTACTCACCTAACTTAACAATGTCACACAACTAAAAACATTGAATATATTCGCAATCTATTGTTTATCATTGTGTAATTCTCGTAATTATTGACAATTCACATCCTGAGAGATTGTTTTTGTGTACTGGAAAATTATGTACCCGAGACAAAATACAAACAGAGTACCTATTTAAACTTGACATCTAACTCATTATGGTCCCTTATTATTTGCATTTGTAAATATTGTTAACAGAAGAAGGTTTGATTTTAATTATAAATCAAGATCTCTCATTTGATACCACACTCGGCTATATTCATAAATCGCCTGTTTCACCTCTTCTATCTTCCTTACCTCCTCACTGATTTCTCTCGTTTTTGTATTCAAAATTTATCTTTATCTATTTACGTAGATATTCTCGAACAAACCTATTAACAATTCACCTATTTGACTCCCCTACCCCCGCTCATTTTCGAACTTGACTGGATTTTCTTTTTTCTAAGTTATTCGTCTACGAAACTTCATCATGATTGGATAAATAATACTGAAGTAATCGTCGGTCAAAGTATTTCATACTTACATACAAACATACACTCGGCCGGCTATCTCGACTCCGAAAGCTCGCTTCGCTCGATCAAAAAAATATATGTAATTATATAAATTTATAACATACATTATTACATTACATAATTTTTTTCAGCGAAACATTAAGGTAACCTTAACCTTCATAAGTTCCATTTGTCACCGCTATTGTCTACATGTAAGGGAGGAAGTACATGTGATTTACCACCTTTATTAAAGGCAGGAAAGGAGGGTGGGAAAATAATGAATATCCAGTGAGTCTTCATGCCCCACTCTATCGATTTTCCCTAGGAATGTTAACTAATCTTTCTCGACACGAGCTTGGCCCAATTAGCAACGTAGCAGTGCTCCACTCCCACTCTTACAACTCGTTGATAGCAACCAGTTCCACGCATCGATCAGAATAATATAATTATCTATGCAAAATTTTAGCTCAATTAAACACAGGGTCAAAATCAACTTGTAAGATTTAATTATGCACAGACACAACGAGACGTTTAAATAAAAGCTTGTAAAACACCGTATTTCTCTGGCCTGTATCAAGTTTCCGATCTATAGACTACCACATATTATTATGTCTGTGTTTAAGGGTGCATAAAACTCGTTATTTTACGTTACCTAATAAATACTTGTAAGATGATAAAAAATAAAGATATACCTAGACGTTTCTTACATTTACAAAAAGGGAACGATAAAAGGAGGCCCTTTATGGCTTGCGATCGTCCAAGTGTGTGTATCCGATGCTATTTTTATCGGACTATGTAAAGATGTGATAATATATTGCTCTTTATTATGCCATGTTAAATAAAAGGGTGCAATGATACCACAGAACTTGTATTAAACCGATATTTTTAACGTAAAATAATTACAATTGGCTTGTTGGGTCGTGTCTTGAATGGATACTTAATAAATTGGTGTTCGGATCTTAAATACATGATTGCGTCTTTGGTTTAGATTTTAGCGGAATACTCTGGAGTACCTAGGTTTTACTAAACCTAGGCTACTGTTCACATTAGGGCATAGCAATAGGTAGTCATGGTCTGGTAGCATAGTCCTTAATAATCTTATAAATAATACAAATATGTAAAATGCATTCTCGCCATTAGCTACGATTCTGTATCATATTTTTTGAATTATTTTCTTGGAAATAGATTACTATAAACCAAGAAGAAACAAAATAATCGAGTTATAGCGGCTATATTATATGATTTCCCCCATATATGATGATCGTTTGCTAAACTTTACACACTGACACACTAAATGCTCGATTTTCCGCCTGTCTTACCTTGTTCATCTTTACTTACTAGTGCATTACCTTTGACAAATCATATAATAACAAGAAGGCTGTTTCCGCGTCGGAAAATATTTGCAGCAAAAGGCAAAAATAACAATATAAGTTTATGAGTAATTGTTAGAACGAACGGTTGCTGTCCTCCGCCTAACAGTATTTTCTAAAAGCCTATTAATATACGCGTCAAGTTCAAGTAAATAATTAGCCATTTTGTTTATTACTTGTGGCTTCGGTAATTGATGTAAGTGTTAGTAACCTTAGCGTTAGCTTTACATCGTGTGGAAGCGATTTTTAAATAGTTTTCAAATTAATTATTCAGTTATCCTAGCTTTTGTATCAGTTACAAAGAGTAAAACTTCAATGTGGTTTAAAGTATAAAACAACGTCTGTTAATCTATACTTTAAAAATCGAAATTTGATTATATATGATAATGAAATTTATTAAGAAACATTAAAAAACTAAAATCCCGCACCGCATTTTACAAAAGAAAAATTTATTATAATGAATATAAAAATATTCATAAAAATTATAACTGTTCACAACCCGAGCGCGGACCGCAACGCCGCATGACAGGTTTTCGTCTGCTAACCCACTAAACTAGTCTAAAATCACGACCTCTGCCAAAATCAGCCTTCGCAATCAGGACCCTTAACTGTATTTTATTTAATGTTATCACTTATCATTCCTCATTTAAATACCGTTTCATGAATCAGTATCAACATCAAACATCCAGCTTATCACGTTAGAATTATCGAAATATGTAAATCGACGGTCAAAAGCGACAATTATCGTAGTCAAGAATGTGGAGTGGTGGAATATAAAAATTGATGTGTAAACAGAAAACAGGTATATATCTCCAATGTCAAGGCGAATGACCGCGGGGCTGCGCACCGACCAGCTGCAGCGCCAGGGCTCCCTTACTTAGTCATAAGCTTATTTAATACCATTTTTGTTATGGAATTATGCTTCTATAATTATGCGAATAAAACGATAATGTAAAGTTCAAATTCGTAATTTGTCATTGTCTTGATGTTAGGTACATATTATATCTGCTTCTGGATAAAATCAATCTAGTTGCGTGTCAAAGTTTTATTTTATCCAACTTCGAATATTGATACATTTTAACACAATGAAATTTTAAACATCAAACCAGCATTTTTTAATATGTAGCATCTTTAATGGCATACAAATTCCTTTTTTATCCAGTCAGATTACTTATCTATTAATTATCTGTTAAGTAAATGATGCTAATATGTAAATAAAAAGCAAGTTAAAAAGGATGTACGTAAACCTGATTATTAGTTGACTAGACTGGCTAAAAATAAATAAGATCTGTGTTATAGAAAAAGTTGATGGATCAGTACTAAGTGAACTTGCTACCTACGTACTCTACACACATGCCTTAAATAAAACTAACACTATTTTACTTTATAAAGTAGATGAAGAAAGTTATTCTCTCAAAACTCTACTGTAAACTAAATATTTTTGGTTAATTTTAGCACACTGTAGAGTAATTTAATTTTATTTAGTAATTTAATGTAAATTTGTATAATATTAATTTAAAAAAATAATAGTTTAGAAGATTTTTTTTTTATTTTTCGGATAAGAAGTTCCAATAATTTGCTACCATTACTGTTTATCTATGACAGGTAAAAATAATAAGTTAAAAGTTTATTTATTAATGTACTATTTCTTGTGTAAAAGGGGAATGTAGAAGTTATTGGTAGTTCTTCGTAGTAGCTTTCTCCATGTTTTAATTTGCTTGAAAATAGCTCTCCTAAATAAACAAAGCGCGATTGGTGTTAACTTATTTATAATATCCTTTTAGACAGGCCTTGGTCTGTACTGCGATAGACTATAAACAATTAACAGCTAATTAAAGGTCAATTTCAAATCAAATTGTAAATAAATATATTTTGAGAGATAAAAATACATTTTTTTGTAATGGTAGAGTAAGCTAAAGTAGTGCTTTGTGACAAATTCTTAAGATCTTGAAACAGCTTGACTTTTAAGGAAAAGGTGACCGAAAAATGCAAAGAAACCAGATAACACTACATAACCAAGCATACTTTTCAGTGTTCGTCTCTCTTTCTCTTTCTCAGTTCAAGAGTAATTTTGCTCAGTCAAAAGTTCGCCATATTCTTGCCGTTGCAATTCATTAGCTTTTTTATCTGTGTACAGTTTTCAGAAAAGTCAGTAGTCTGATCGTGATTTATGTGTATATTTTGGGTACACTACACTTGGTTACACTATGATCATTAATGGCCTATAATTTTCTCTATTTTAATAAACGGAATTGTAAATATAAAAAATATAATTAAGTTTCACAATAAAATTACCATCATTGATAGAATCAAGGTTATTCATAAGAGCAGGCAGAATATAAAAGTGATTGTCACACAGTTCAACGCAATCAAACATTTAATAGATCTTTAATATACTTGTCGCCTTAGAATTGCGATATAAAAATATGTTAAATTATTTAAAGTTTAAGGTCAATAGAAGAAATTTTTCGTAATTCCTAGATCGTTTTTATTGATAAGTTTCTATGATAGCTGCAAATCGTAATACGCCATAGAATGCTAATAAGCATCACAGATAATATCATTATGATAATCACTATAATTATAGGGCGTAGTCTAAAAGGCTTGCAACAGTTGTCCTTAGATTTAAACATGACAAAGTGTATATTTTTATTTAATAAAATGTCACTTAAATGGACAACATTGAATTGGGCTCTATATCAATAACATTTCAGTTAATAAAGAATCAAAAGCATATGAGGTGTTAATTAATTAATTTGTTAATTTTGATACCCATATTTATATACATACTAGCTTTCCGCCCGCGGCTTCGCTCGCGTGGACTACAAATTTCTGTACTTACTTTGTGAATTTTCGAAGTAGAGATGGTATGACAATTTTTAAGATTTAGAAACGTACATTTGTAAAAATATATCTAGTAAAAGGTTTAAGTTCGAAGTATATCCTACATTAAACATAACAAAAGTGTCACTGTTCAGTTTTATATAATTCTAATAATTCTATTTTAATTTTTTTGCAAAATATTGACATTTTGGAAACTGTACGTACGTGTACTCTCAGAATAAAAGAGTTGACGTTTCCACGGATTTAACACATATTTGCTTGAGGACGCAAACAATATCTTCTGCATGTTGGTTAGTCTTTGTTGTGATTAGCCGCCGTTATAGTAATCTACTTTCGAGATTTTTGATAAGGCTAAATTTATCAATAAAAAGTGGTTTAAATAACACTTAAAAGATTAAATTTAATGTATCTACGCGCATTGATGATGTGTTTTGGTGGATCACTTTGAACCCTCATATCTTTTTTATTTGTTAGCCGATTTGAATGAAACACTAAAACCTCCGGGGGGCTAGCCGTAATACATAATCGAAAACCGTATTTAAATCGGTTAAACCGTTTCGAAGTTGACTGCGTACAAACGCCCGACAAACAGACAAACAGACAAACAGACAAACCGACAAACAGACAAACAGACAAAAATTCTAAAAATCATTGTTTTGAGTTTAGAATCATAAATAAAACACGAAACACTAATTTTTTCTTGAAAATATTAAATGTACAGACACGGCTAGTCTACGATTTTAATATATGTATAGATTAATACATTTTGAATGGAAAAAAAATATTTCCTAAATGATTTCCGTTATTGGAGAAATGAAATGTTCAAACCATTAAATATAAGATAAATCAATAAATGATCGATAATTCAGAATTAAAATCGATGTAAGTTGCAGTCGTACTCCCAAGGTCCCGATATCAGGTGTCTTTTTACCTGATGGGATGGAACTCCGATATTATCTAACCACCTATTAATATTTATTTAAGAGTGTTTCTGATTTCTTTGAAAACTATTGTTTTAATAAAAGCTTCACGCCTTTATTTGATTAATGCATTATTTGATTTCCTGCATTATTTGATTAATCATTCAATACGATGAGTCCAAAATTCGCATCATAAAATAATTCACAAAAAATATACCTTAATACAATGACCTTAAATATTCATGGTTAGTAGTAAAATTTTAGATAAAATAATATTTTGTCAGTTTTTTGTTTATTACTTTAACCTTGTGAGGATGCAATGAGGTAAAACGTGTCTAAAAATGTTTTAACGACCATCCTGCCGGTTACTTGAAGTTTGCTGACGCGTACCGGAAATTGAATTATAATGCCTGTAATGTGGAAAAGGGTAAAGAAGGCGAACATTCACTTTTGTCATTTATATTTGACTACTGTTATATTGTATATATTTTATATAGCATTAGTATTCGTCGTGGGTTGAACAACGCTTACATAGGATTCAAAAGTACTTAACTTATGATATATGGAAAGGCAAACTTTATATACTGCTTAAGTCTCTAGTTATTAAAATCCTTTTGTATTATTTCTTCTAGGTTCATGTATCGGAGAAAATACATCTGATTCATCCGCCTTTACTTGTCGGATTGCGCTAGTAATGTTTTTATTTATTTTTAATCAAAAGTCCAGATCACCAGTTCTCGTAATACTAGTATGTATGTAATATGTATGTGGTTAATGTTGAAGTCAATACTAGTGTTTATTGTTTGGAACACGCTAGGGTGTTGATTTGTTGTTAATGATTATTTAGATTTTAAATATTGCGATTTTCTTGTCTCTTTTAATCAAATATATACGAAGTCATGTCCCAAAGATGAAGATGATGAAGTGGTTCCCAACGAATGGTCTGTGGACCAACGATGATCCCTAGAATTTGGAAACCTGCTCTACATCAAGCTTTGGGACATGGAGTAGTGTCATCCTGTTGTATTTACGTACATGAATTAACATAAATATATTGTATGCTAAATATTATTTCCTAATACGGCTAGTCGCTAAACAAATTTGTGTTTACTCACTAAATGTGTTTATAAGAAAATTAAATATGAAAAACTCAAATTGGTTTATTGGCGGATTGATTTTGCATATAAAACTAGAAAACAGTGTAATTATAATCTACTTCTTATTCACAAATGCGGCTAGATCGTGACCAGATCTAAATGTAAACATTCATCGTTCTAGTGCTCAATTTGATAAAGATAAAGCGTGATTAGTAGTCAGAACATCGGCGGGGAGTAATTCTAACGGTCACCTCTTAATTTATCGACACAATTGCGACAGTCTAAAGTTGATACCCATACTGTAACCTCACACAAAATTGTAATAAAAACGAAGTTTTAGCGTTTCCGAAACCCTTAAAATTACTAATGAGCTGATGTAGTGCAAAAACATTTATTGAATATTAAGCAAGTTGTTACTGGTTTGGTTAAGGGTGTAGTACACTGCAGTTAGAAATCGAAATATACATAACAACGGGGTCTCATAATTCAGCTGCTAAGCATGTAATGCAACTGCTTTATTATATGGAAAGGGTAAATAAAATAGAAATCCTGCATTTCAAGACGCTCAATAAAGCATGCATCCTGCCCAGGCTAATAATAATGTTTCTGAGAAAATGCGCGGACCATCTCAATTGTCTACATAGCTCGACTTAATCGCCTTTTAAATAAAAGTTCGTTGTGCATTTTTGCTAGTATCGAGATAACTTTCCTATTATGCAAAATGTAGTATAGAACCAGAATAAAATCTCTATATTGAAGGAGAAGGAATTACATTTTCAGTTCTTCCAAAAATTTAAATATCTCTCCTTTCTTAAAGAAGATACTATTTAAAAAAATATTTTAATATGATCTGCGTGAGGTCGCATTAAAACAGTGTAAATATTGATGTGGATCTAGAATAAATGCGGCTACCTTATCTTGATCGTGTGTTCAAGCTTTACTTATTATGTACGTTCGCACACCTGCGTGCATGTCATCTGTCTGTGCCACTTACCAGTATATTATTCCCGTAAAATTCAAATTTTATCCTTTTAAAATTCACTATAGCTAGATGTCCGATGTTCGACGGACGTGATGTGTTTTTCGTTCTTTAACATATTAGCCGATGCGTGTAATGTATAACACTCTAACATCACAATCTTCGCTAACCATTACCCCGCCCCCACGTTAAGGTGCATTTATCTCGATGAACTCACAATCGTTAAACTTAAAACGTGCTGCAAATTCCAAGTGCACAATTAAGGGGCAGGCTACCTATTTTTAGCTGGTCGAGGGGCGCTTTTTTTCTTTGATAACACGAAACATGTAGACAGGTAACGATGTCGGCCGTCTCACCATAGAGAGTAGACTAATGCATGCAAAAAGCGTACTACGATTTTTAGCGCCTATCAGCGATGTTGTAAATTATTGAATTCGGTAGCAAATCAAATAGTTTACGGTTATTGTAAGAAGTATATGAATAGTTTTTCTTTTTAACCCAAAAGTTATACCGAGTGCCGACTTATTTCTTGTTTTGACTAAGCGCGTGCTTATGCAAAAAGCCATGACTTATATTATATGCAAAATTAAATGTTTCCATAAATAGGTATACTTTAAAAAAAAATAATATGTTTACTCTTATTGAGTATGAGATTTACGTTCTTTATAAAAATGCGCTCAATAGTTTATATCTGAAATTGTATTTATCAAATACATGTTCTACGGGACATGACATGTTTTCACTTCAAACGTATACTTACACGACGATCTCTTCCATCACTAGGATTATAACAGTCCAGCTTTTGTAATTATCCCACGGCTCATATATAATTTGAGAATGTTAATGCAATATTACATTACTATCAAGACGAAGCCTGCGTGTTTTTGCCGCTATAAGTCGAAGATTACCATTTTCTCATCGAGCAAGGCTGTAATGCAACGGTAGTCAGGATTTTTTGTGTTTTTATTTTTTAAGGACTAGACACATGATTCTTTTTGCATTTTCAAAATGTATCATACTTACTTATATGTTTTTGGTAAGTTTTACCATATCATCACATTTTTAAAGGTAAATGCCACAGAACAAAATGCCATTTGCACTTATGAAAATACCAAGGGGTTATATTTTTCTAAGTGCAAATTCGCTCATTCACTGAAGGGAAAAACAGAAAAATTTAAAAAGATTTTGAGAGGCTTCTTTCCAGGCGCTTTTAGAACGTCATACATAAATATATTTTTTTATTTACCACCGATTCGGAGGGCTGTATATAGGAGCACCTGCTATTACAAGGCTTTTTCTCTCCGATCAAATACATAGTTAAGAAATGTAAAGGCTTCAACAAAAAAAATGGAATTATTTATCTTCAAATAAAATATTTGGTACCGTCGCGTCGAGTGTGTTAACAGCCTTAAAAAATATATACTAATAACCGATACTGCTGGTTTATATTGTTAATTAATATGTTTTTGTAAGGAAACCTCTTGGGTTCTTTTTTTAATCATGCTCTTATATAGTTTTATGATGTAATTAACATGCATTTTATGGTATTAATTTTTAGTTTTCAGTACCTGCAGCTATACCAAAGGAAGGACTAGAAGAAATTGTTGACTGCGCAAAACCACAAGTGAGGTTTGTGCACTCTGTTTAGACTACATTAAGTGCTCCATACGCGGATAAAGATTGAATTTTAGGGGAGGGGGGCCAATACAAAAAACGTCATGTTATTTTGTAACACGGATACAAACAGTAAAGTAAAGAGATAAGAAAGACAAAGATAATCGAGAACTTCCTTTAGGATTCCGATGAAACAGAACGCGCTGGCTGGTAGGTAAAACCCATATGCTTGAGAATCTTCGTAACTAGAGGCAGATAAATTGTTTCTCTTTGTCCCCGTGATCCCCCCTGCTGGAACCGCACGTGCCTTCAATATTATATTAAATTACTTAAAGCTACGGCCCATGGAAACTTTTATTTAGCCTAGCTGCCGTCTTATACTATGCTGGGGCCCTTGAGCACATAGGAATTTGGGCTTTGGAATGTAAAGATTAGGGGTCCATTTTTCGGGGGGAAAATTCTTGGCAGACTGCACAGCCGCATTTTTTTGTTGTCATGTTGAAGATTACTAATGTAAAAATAGCCTAGATTTTTACCCCCGCTGAAAATTGAATGGAGATCCGGAACTGTTAGATGGTATACTTAGTAAATTAAGAAAGATGCAATCAGAAATATTTGCATAAGTATTTTGTATATCCCTCGGGGCTAGTGATCAAAACTAGGATAAAGACGGTATTATTTAGCATAGAACTCAAATATAATAATTGTGGATAATTTAGATCAGCAAAAAAATTAATGTAATTTACCATTTAAAAATATATTCTCTGTTTTAAGCATAACCCATGAATTGCAAGTACCAGGTGCTCTACCTAAAAATGCTGATGATATCTCAAAAGCAGCTCGGGCGCTACTTCTCCGGCTGCTAGAGAGAAATCCGAGTTACCGTCTAAAGTCAATGAAGCAACTTAAGGAATCCGCCTTTTATATGGGCTTCAACTTTGAAGACGTCAAAGCGAAAAAGGTTACTATTTTTATATATTTTCTACTGAATAACTTCCAAAGTACTTACATTTTCACTAGCTTAACTGAAAGTAAAAAAATGTGAAACTATAGTATATAGTGCTTGGACAATTAAAACATTTTTTAACCAACAAAAATAAAAATAAAATAAATAATTTTTTATCACACATTAAGCAATAAATAATTAATGTCTATGTTGCAGATATCTCCAAAGTGTTTGTTAGAAGAATTCGAAGTTACCGATAACTCTTTGTGCAATAAAATGAATTCTGTATCAGTTGCAGACAATTTTGCGGATTTTGTTTAAAAAAATAATTAATTGTAATTACCCTTAAAAACAAAATAAACTATTAATATGTAATCTATTGTTTTTATTTTTCCTTTAAACAATAACGCTTAATGAACTTTAAACTATACTCATCATGCCTCTTTTATAATATTTGTAATAATTTTTGCATTTATTAATTATTTTGTCTGATAAAAAAATATATTTTTTATATTCCTTCGTAGAATAACTTAATTCTTCTTTTAAATTTATTTGTAATGACACGTGAATTTTGTGTTTTCCTTAAAATATTGTCCTATAAGATAATGTATGTAAATTTTACATTTTTGTTTTGTACTGTAACTGTATTCGGTCGGTCGGTCCATTTTTCTCTTTTTGTGATTTCGCGCCTTTTATTTTTTATAGACAAAATTCCAGCTGCTAGATTTCTCTATGGTACTTACGAAATGTTATGTAAAAAAATATTATTTTTATTAATGACGGAACGGATTTTAGTTCGTGTTAATTTTGTAACACCAACACTTTAAGAAACAAATTGGTTGTATGCATCAATAAAGTTATTGTAATAGTTCGAATGTGCACGCTCTATGGTCAATTTGCTAATCTGTGGAAATTGGAACTGTCAATTGACATTTGAATTTGACGTGAGAATTATCAAAATTTACATTGTATTCCGTACCTATCCAATTCGTTTTACAAGTGATCTAAGAAAGCCATAAAATGGCCACTTATTTGCAAAGGGCTGCTGTTTCATACTTCAAAAATAACGCGCGGCTTGCTTCACATGCTGCTACCGCTGGTGGACATGGAGGTAAGTTAAAAATTTACCTGTCGAATAACATTATGTAACGTTATAACCTACGATAGTTTTGTTATCTATAAGGACATTTTGTTGTTGCAAATAGGTGGTTGGAAATTCTGGAGGGGTCTGTCGTTCTTCGTAGGCTTCCCCGCTATTGGTTTAGGAATGTTGAATGCTTACCTCGCCCACCAAGAAGAGCATCACGAGCGTCCTCCCTTCGTCCCATACGAGTATTTGCGCATTCGCACAAAGGTAAGCCTATAAGTAAATCGATATTTTAACTGCATTGCATATATGGCATGCACCCATACATATCATGTATTCTCCTTCTTCACACTAAAATTAATTTAAAAGGCAGATACTCTTCTATTGATAAATAATTTCCTTATAAGTCATACCAATATAAATATACTTGTACTTGTCTATTGATACATGGACATTACATTCCAATATTTGTTTATCTATTCTTCCTCATTTATACAACTGATTAAATATTTTTAAACACTGTTAATGTCATGCATGTTAAAATATAATAGGTATTCCCAAATTGTAGAATTTTAATAGGAGCAAAGCCCTGTGTCTCTAGGAAAAATGAGATTTGTAAAATAGGACTTGCCTGCAGGCTTATAACCATCATAAACATAGAACATTGAGGATCTGTTAGGGAGCTAAGTCATAAAGCAAGAATTGTAACTGCGGTTAGAATATGCTTCGGAACCTCATACAATTGCTTGCACAAAGTACAGTTATTGCCAAGGCTCATATTTTCATCTGTTATTGAAAACATGTTGTATGCATAATGAAATAATTTCGTATGTATAATGTAGTCCTTTCCTTTGATAAATACAGAAGCTCTGGTGTTAAGAATATTAAAGTTGCCCTGTAGACATGAATATTTCACCTATGTAAGCATTTTTATATATAACAATATAAAAATATCAATTTCTATTAAACTATTGGTAGCATTGTTTTTTAACGTTCTAGTGCTATATCAATCTATTCTAATTATAAATAATTTCTTAATGGTTGTTTTCTAAAGCTAATCAGTAATAATAGCGTTACCATGAACATTCAATATTGAATTATACTTTTAATAATTTCAGAGATTCCCATGGGGTGATGGCCAGAAGTCCCTCTTCCACAACCCCCATGTCAATGCCCTGCCCGGTGGCTATGAAGACGAGCACTAAACATCAGCTTTAAAACATTTAGCCCAACTGTATTAGATCCAAATTGTTGTTATAAGTCAATATACATAAAAATTTGTGGTGTTCTTGTAATGCTGGTTCTGTGGAGCTAATTAATGTTCTGAATTATGTGAAACTAGCTATACTTTAGCAATATATTACAATGACACAATTATGTTGTTATTATTTATTAATCGTATTCTTTTTTTCTAAATGAAATGTAACTAATATGTAGTGTGTACTGTTTTTACTTTCTAATTTGATAGCTCAAAGAGGAAAATACTTTTTATTTAATTAGATATCTGTTAATACATCTTGAGTAGAATATTATACAACGGAGTTTAATAGTTCAGTCTAATATATACTAATAAAATAATGTTTATTATTGTTTATTAGATTAAATTTTTGCTCTATGAGGCAAATAAAGCATAAATATCATATTCCATTATTACAATTAGGGGTATTAAAACCCATCATTATTTTTAACTGAGCAAGAGGGCGAGGTCTCCGGGTTGAGTCACTCGGATGGCTATATGTTTGTATGTAAATATGAACGTCAAATAGGTGAACCTATCCTATATATAACCGTCAAATAGGTGAACCTATTTGACGTTCGATAAAATTATTTATTCAAGGATACTGTTTATCCGATCTTCATAATTTTTTTAGCAAATATTAAAGATAGAGAAAAATCTTGAGTAGAAAAATGAGCGAAATCAGTTGGGTAAAGAATATAGGTGTCTTCATATGAATATAGCCAACTAGGACTGTGATATCAAACGAAAAATCTTGATTGATATATTACAACGCGAAGTCTAGCTACTAGAGAATTACTAGTAATGATAGTACACAGGCGGAATGAATATTGAATACACAATTCAACACAGATACTAATTTTGCTTTTTATTTTTCTTTGTTTCATTTAACAGATAAATCAAAATTAAGCCAGATACTTTGTATTGTCTGTTTTGAATTTGTGATAATGGAAAGAAGCATGTCTTTATTTGACACTGGCAAAAAGTCAAAGCTACTTGAATGTCAAAGCTATCATAAGAAAAAAAAAAAGCAAGTGTCAACTGTCAATGTCAAATTGACACGTAGGTACAACCAAATAAAATTCCCATTTCCAAAATAAAATAAAATCTATAAGTTCAAGAGTTTATGATATAGCTCGCTTAGATTGAAATTAATAAAGTAAACAAAAATACATGTAAATAAGAAATATCGTATTTAAAATGTAATGATCCTTTCCACAAAATGACGTCTGTTAAAGATTTTGGAAAAGCTTGGTGGACAGAAGTATATAATCGTATTATTGGTGCTGTAGTTTTTCTTGATGACTACAGTGCTGAATGCCTTCACTGGTATGGAGGACTTTTTAATTTACTAACGGAAGGAGCAGTAGCAGTCAAGTCTTTATCGCCCTTTGAAGTAATTTTTTTTCACCATACTTTACCGTAACATGCAAGTAATAGGTAGGTAAACAATGGTTTTTTAATTATTTGGTGACATTATTCATTTTAGTTTTGTAAAAAAGAGCTCAGAAAAGCAGTATTCATAACCCAAGCAACAAGCACTCAGCTACAAACCATCAAGGAGATAATAAAAAACAGTGACTTCACCCACTGTATATTGATATCATGTGCGAGTCTTGATGTGATATACTTGGAACTGAATGAGGGGAAGGATGTCACCGATGTTGTGGCTGCGGGAAGAGCCCCTGCAGAGGCCACTAAACAACTGGAAGAAATGCTGTCAGACTGGATAGGGAAACAGGTAAGTTAGACAGCTTTTAAGCACATTTTTAATTAATTAAATTACATGTTAAATTCTAAAATGCTAGTAGTTGCTAGTAGATTTTTCATAACAAAGTTCAGCTAATTATTTAGATATAACTAGCTTTCCGCCCGCGGCTTCGCACGCGTGGGTCACTAATATCTGTATTTTTAGAGGCGCACAACAAAAGTTTAAAAAAATTACGGTCGCAAGGCCGCTGATATATACGAATTTCTATAGTTTTTTTTATAATTTTCTATGAAAATAGGTTTGACCAAAATCTAACACTGCGCGCGCGCCTTTTCAATATACAGAAAATTGTAGACCACGCGAGTGAAGCCGCGGGCGGAAAGTTTGTTATTTTTTGAAGATTTTTAATAATTTATTGAGTATTTGTAACGTCTTCTATACGTTAAGAGTATAAAAATGCATGTCCGCAACTCAACCAAAATCTCACATTGCTACGTGGTATGACATTTTCACGACTTTAGAAGCGTATATCTCAAAAAATATTTATTTTAGCAAAAAACACATTTAGAAACCTCCATTTCATTTTTAAAGACCTATCCAATGATACCTTATTTAATTATGTACTCGTATATTTATTTTTTTAACCCCCGTTTACATGTATGGGAAGCCACCCCTAAAAATATTTTTTTCCAAATAAAATGTAGCCTATAAGTTGCACCTAATTATGGTCTATCAACATGTGAAATTTAACCAAAATCTGCCTAGTGGTTATTGCGTGATTGACGAACATACAAACAGATAAACAGACAAACAGACAAACAGAAAAAAAAAATTCTAAACATGGATTTGGTGTCTATAGAACATACATATTGTATACCAATTACTCTTTTTAAAAAATATTCAATGTACAGAAATGGTTTGGTTACTGCTTTATTATATGTATAGATTATAGAATCTCAATTGTGAAAGGAGTTTTAATAAATCTAGGAAAGGAAAGATAACTAACTATAATAATCAAGCGAACACAACCATAAAATCACCTACCATTAATATTAAAATTTACAAATGTACAATTTATTGGAATAATATTTCATCTGTTTGAACATTAACTACTTTTGAACTAGTTACATTTTCTATTTCAGCCCAGTGCAGTTGAGGTTGTATACATTCCAATCTTTTCCATAGCACCCACCAATGTCATATTTCTCACCCCTCCCTACCACAGCATATGTCCAAAATATGGTGGGAAGTTAATGCCAGAATCATCATCAATAGATCTTTACTCTTTAAGTAGTGATGAGAGATCCATGTTACGAAGATTAGCTGGTGTCTTGAACAGTATGCTGGACTCTTTGAATTACAAGGAAGACATATTCTATATTGGACAATATAGTTCTTTGCTTGCTGGGGTTTTGGAAAACTCTCCTGTCTGTGTTGCCAGGAAAAAGGTGTGGTAAATTATTATCCATTGAAATATTATTTATAAATATGGAATAAGTTTAATAATATGATAAAAATTTATATGTATAGCAAGGCACAATATTTTTTTTATTATACATAGATATATCTGTGGTAATATACATACTTTCAAAGTTTTAATAAAATACTATTTTTAGAACTGCTCAATCCCAGTATCTCTGGTGATTGTAGATCGCACCCTCGACTTGTGTGGTGTGACCAGTCACTCGGTAGAATCTGTACTGGATAAGATGATGGGAGTGCTTCCCAAGTTCGTGGGACAGTCAAATGAAATTGCTGTTGATATGTCAGCACTTTGCGAGGCAAATGTGTATGTAGACTTTTAATGCCATTTTTTATGCTTTATTTGAATTATTAGCTTTTATAGGTAATTATTAATTTAATAACTATAAAAGCCCTTAAATTAAATAAAAAATATATGAATTGTGCAAAGGATTGATTGATTATTAATAAATTGTTTAAGAAATTATGAAAAAAAAATTGTATGGTTTCCTTTTTTTCTGTATGCCAGCCTTAACACTACTGGATTATTTCAATATGGTTCTCAGAGTTTAGTAGTAAGAAGGGTTTAAGTTTGATCAAGTACCATTTATAATGTATTATTATTAAATAAAATTATATCATCAAAGATTTATATCAAACTTGAATTTCCAGAATTTCACACCCAGAAGATCTTCAACTAAGTCCAGGATGTTTGTTCCATGCAAATGATGATTCATGTCTACAAACATATGACTATATGATCAATAAATCTCAAAAAGAAGTGATGTTTGACCTTTATAATAAACTGTCTAAGATTGATGTTCAAAAGTCACCAGGACCAAAGACTTTGTTGAAAGTAACACCACAAAGTGTGGAGAAAATTATTACAGCTTCTAAAGGTGAGATAATTCCGCAAATATATGTGTTCCTGGAATATAAAATATACATTAGGAGTTTAATAAAACTAGATATAGCCATTTTTGAATATTGGGATGATTCATTCTGGGCTAAAAATTTTTAATTTTTGCTCTTATTGTTTTTGTTCCTTTTTTGTCGAGCATTCCTTACTTGATGTGTTTGAAGTATAAATTGATGATTATATCATTCATAAAATGCACTATGACTTTATGAAACACTCGCTGAGATCCACGGTTTCGTTCGCGTATATCTCCCGTACCTGTAGGTTTGGGTTTCAAGGAATCTCTGTAAATGGAATCTCTCTGATCCAGTAGTGTTGAAGCCTATTCAACTTAAACAATCATAAAATCAAATCTTTCCTTTTTATAATATTATGTAGTATAGATTATTCTCACCAAATACTTTAATTAATTTTTTTTCACGTCACTATCATATTTATTCTAAAATACAATAAAAATTACTACATTTCTACTTTTACAGGAAATTACGAGATAATCAGTAATCACTTAGGTATATTGCAACAGGCACTTGGGGTGGTACAAATGCTCAAATCGCCCAAAAGAGTGCAATTTGATTTGTTGATGAGTTTGGAGAGACAGGTCATAGAAAACCTTGCAGCTAGCAGGGATTCCACTAGTGTTTTACACCAGGTAAAAAATAGATCTCTTAATATGTAAAAGTATTGAATGATGCACACATCAATAATATTTGAAGTATAAATAACCAAGTAGTCCATACTATAACCTCATATTACAATACTGAGATTTTATAGCCAACAACTAAAACAATGTAAAATCATATGAGGCAATGAAATTATTAACTAGAATCAAAGTTTTATCTGCTGAAAGGTACTAACTAATACCCATGCAGTTTATTTCATTTTAAACAATAAAATGTTTTCTCTAACATGCAAGTTATCTATTACAACTTTGGTACAGTTTTATAAAAAAATTATGGTATATTTACAGCTCAGTCATCTTATAAAAACGCGAAAAGATCGAAACTTGCCGCTGGAAAATCTCTTAGCTCTACTTGTCCACGTGTATTCTCTTACGGGCACAGAAGTCATGTTCAACAAACAACACGAGGACCACCTCCAGGAAACCCTCAGTGTTGCCATATTTGAGGATCATAAGAAACTATTCTCTAATATTGAAATTGGACATATTGTAACACCTGAAAGTTGCGAGAAAGTGTCTAAAGATATCATGAGTTCTTTGAAAGATATTTCACAGATGAGGAAGAATTTGCAAAGGTGTGTTATAGCAATATAAAATACACAACAGGACAACGTAAATAATGACAAACAAATGTCAATACCTATATTTGCAAAAAAATCTAACCTATTCTAAAAATCTAATCTAACATATTTTATTATACAGTCAATATTGATGGACAGGAAGGAAAAAGTTGAAATGGAAATTGAAAATCAACTAGCTTTTATTCTTCCATTTTAATATAATAAAGTAACTAAATAGTATAGAATTTTAGAGGTATTGTTAGAAATTTTTTCGTAATACTATTAGATGAAGCACCTAAGTAAGAAGTAAATGCAATAATAGATGGTCATATGTTTTTCGACATTCGAAACAATGATTCTTTGATCTGAATTGAATTGTTCTCTAACATCTTTTTATTTTATGAAAGGTACAATTCAGTACTAAAGCCGTGCGAGAGTGGTATCGGTCACGAGTACCGCGGCGTTCTGCAGCAGCTGGTGGACGATCTCGTGAGCACCGAGCGACCAGATATACCTGACCTGCGGCACAGGAATGAGGGCATTAAGGACCTGCTGAGAAGTGGATTAAAGTAAGCCATTGTATACACTTTATCTTTAGCATCATTTTTCAAATGCATGTTTACTGAGAGTAGAATGTTTAAGCGAAGGAAAGTTTAATATTTTGACTCGAAATTTTACTTTTATATATAAACACTAGTCTATCTAGCTATATCCCTGTTCTATATTTTAAAATTGCATTATTTTGCCTTTCATATTACAAACAGAAGGCATTATAAACCATTTTTTGTAAATTCTCAGACCTTTTTTTATACCAAAACAATAAATTCGAAATCTTCCTATATCCCTAATTTCAAGACAAGACAAAGACAAAAATAATTTATTGAACTCCACAAAACACAGACCGTGACAATACAAAAGAAATAATAAATTAAAGTACTTAAATAAAAATATGTTTCAATGTTTATGCCACGACTGTGCACATATGATTGATATGTGCACAGTACATTGAATTTGATATACACATATGATTTATAATAAAACACACTAATTCTTTCTTCATTTTTCAGTATATTAACCAGCAAGAAAACAAAAACAGCCAAGCATCCAATGGACAACCAGACAGTGATCATCTTTGTCATCGGTGGCATCACAGCGGACGAATGCAAGCAACTTCACCGCAGTGTCATCACCAGTGGAATAGATAACAATGTGCTCATCGGCTCCACCAAGTTCGTGACTCCGGTGGAGGCGATGAAGGATGTGTTGTTATAGCAGTGCCGGTTCAACTGAGATTCAAGGAAGACTTGGCGCTTTAGACGGTATAAGTGGTAGCGCTGAGTCTATGAAGCAAACAAATATAAAAAAGAATTTTCTAGAAATCATATTCAAGAAGGATGTTGTGCAAGCGGCTAATTGTATAGAAATTTGAGTGGTAAATCAGTGTTTGTTTATATTAGAGAACTGAGAGGTTGTGCTTTGAGTGTAATATCATCAGAAGTGGGATAGATAAAAATGTGGTCATCAATTTCACTAAGTATGGGACACTGGTGGTGGCAATGAGGTATGTGCTTATAGCAATGCCAATTCAAATTAGATTCAAGGAAGACTTCGCTTTAGAAATAATATTCGGTAGGTGATAGAATTTCTAAAAATAATTTTCAAAATGGTTATTGAGCAGCTTACTTTTTAGAAAATTATATGTGTTGTAATCAGTGTTAGTTAAAATGAGGGAAATTAAAGACTTTGTGTTTTTAAGGGTTCACAATAATGCAAGTGGACTCTTAGTTTTAATTAAATTAAAGGATAAAAGTCCTTTTAGAGTATTAATGGTTATATATAAATTACAAACTACTGGAATTATTCCAGTAGTTTGTAATTTAAGTGTATATATTTAGTACTCAGCTAGTTGATACATTTGTTGTTATTGTTTGTTTTGTTTACTTTAATGGTATTTAATGTAATTTTTTTATAAATTTTTGTGTGTAAAAAATGTTTTTAAAGTCAAATTGTTTTAGTATTCCGAGGGATTTTTTTTTGATTCAATATAAGATCTCTTTTGGATAGTGGGCCTATTCTTAGATATTTAGACTACGTTTTACTCAAATTATTAACTTAAAAAATAATGTGTAAATAATAACACCTATGGCACTATAGTTATGGCCTATTGTGAGTTATCTTAAATAAGTAAATTTTCGCTAAATCTTTAATCTTAAATGTGTAAGAATTTTTTTTATGAAAGTGCATATGATTCAATATTTATATTAACCGCAAATTATAAAAAAAAATAAGAAAAATAATATTCATAATATAAATATAATTGTGTCTTGAAAGCTCATATTTAGTGCTTACTGAAATTAATATTATATTCTGACTGTATTATTTGGCATTTTCATGGAATTTTTTGAAATATTAATGCATAGATGTCTATATTATGCTTTGATTTTTTTAAACAATTTACCAAGGGTTACATAGCCAAAAGGCAAAAAATAATTGTGGTATTGTATAAATTTTAATTGTAAGGATTTTGAAGTTATAATAATCGTAATAAATAAAAATAATATATATTTGTGTTATTGATTACTTTTCCTATTATGTTTGGTTTTCTCAACTATATGATATAAATTTTATTGCGTAATCAATCTTATAATATTATGTAGAATAATCATATAATTGTGCAATGCAATTACAATGCAAAAATAAAATAAATTATTGATATATGTACAAAGTTGTTTTATTTAAAATATTTGTTGTAAAATCATTTTAAAATTACTGATAATAACTAGTGCCTGGCTCAGAGCTAGACCTCGCGTTGTAATGGATTAATCAAGACCCTTCATTTATAAACACGCTTGGCTACATTCACATGAAAATCGCTAATTTGACTCCCCTACCTTTATAACCCATCTACCGATTTCGCTCCTCTTAAAACCCATTTTTTTTCTATACTGTATGTGTATACCTACAAAATTTTATCAAATCTGATAAACATTAGGTACTCCAGAACTAATATTCACGTATTTGTTAACCTCTTTATCGCCCTGGTAATTTCGCTCATCTTTAAATTTAACATTTTCTTTTGTCTTAACTATTCGTCTACGAAATTGTATACATCGGATTAAGTTAAAGTTACTTAAAATTAGTTAAAAGTTAAACTACTTCCACTTAGGATAAAGTTATCGTCGGACAACTTTTTCATACTTACATACAAACATACATTCGGTCGGCCATCTCGATTCTGAGACCTCGCTTCGCTTTGTTAATTTCAAAAGTATGTAGTCAATACGAACCTTATGAAAGGAAAGTATGTAAGATTATTAATTTTATTCTAGAACACTACTCGACAACAGATGGCGCTGTACTTAAAGAGCATCACTACACTTCATAATTTTTCAGCGTTTCCTTTTTTTAATTTTAATAAAACAATATTATGTGAGTGACAACGTACGAGTAACGTTGAAATTTTTTATTTATTTGAAAGACCTATGGAGTCCAATTTGTGTAGCGTATTAAATTCGTTTTAATGTCTGCCACAGCTTCGGGTGGAGCGCATACAATTTAGGAAAGTACAAATAAAAACAAATATTATAATATAAATTTCATATATTATTATCACTTTAGCGTAACTAAACACTAATTGAGATGAGTTGGTATCGGATACCGAGCTAATACAACAGTAATACTGGTATATCGAATTAATACTGTCGTATTTTTAATTTCAGTGATTATTGAATTTCCATAACGTACAGTCGGCAGCAAAAAAGGGCAAAACAAATCTTTTTATTTCAAAATCACTTCTGCAATAACAGCATACTTAATAGCAAATCTTTTACAATTCATTTTCATATTTGTATGTGGGTGTGGGTTGTGGAAACCTTTACTTGCTGACTGTACCTTATTTTATTGATAAATAAATTATATATTCGGCAATATATCATCAACTTAATATTATTATATGTCTAGCAATAAGGCAAGGAGGTCTTTACTAAATATAACTATATAAGAAAATACACAAACATATCTATACAAACATTTAAATAATAAATTAAGTAGACAATAGGTGTTATCATAATGAGGACATTCTCGACACAAAAAATATATATCGACATAAAATATAATTACAATTTCTAGAGAATTTGTTTAATTTAAGTATGCCACAAATGGTTCACATACTTATCGGTACCACATTATTACATTTTTACAACAATACAAATTAACTGGGAGAATGCAAGCGTTAGAACACAAATGAACAGTTAAAACCTACATACGACAAAACAACTTTATATTGTTTTATTCAAACATTGGTATAATTTCCTATCTACATTTCTTTTTCATTAATTAAAAGTAGCACAATCTAGATAACGAAGTATATTCCATCGGAATTATGTCAATGATTCATGAGAATAGACATACATTAAAAGAGATTACAACCATTTTCTTATGCCACCGCAGAATAAAAGTTATTTGAGAACAGTAACATATCAATATCGTTGATCAGCCCAATACAACACCGGTATGAAAGGAAACGTTAGCTTTTCTTAAATTTTTATTTTATTTCTTGTTGTGTATTTAAAAAGGCAGCACTTTTACACTCATTTTCAAGTTTAACTCGATAATAAAAACGCTTAGGAGAATTAACTAACAATAGGTAATATATGTTATTTACGTAACGAGTAAGTATGTAACGAGTGAAGAAGCTGCAGACTCATATTTTTAGTAATCCTATTTCCTAGAAACCCAATCAGTATGTTCAATTAAAACTTTATTACTTATGTAAAAACATAAATAACTACTGCAATCATAAACAAAAAGATCTACTTATATTAATCTTTTAACATTATTAATCGAGCATTTAGTGCATAGATTAGGCACTACCTTTAATATTGTCTTATTCCGAAACTCGAATTCGATCGCATTAATTTAATAAAATCAATTGATTTTTGATGTAAAGATCGGATTCGATTTTGTGAATAAGAATTGGAATGAATAAAGATTTGAGATGATAGTAATATAATGTGGGGTAAAATCTTTTCACACACGCACGGCTTCCAATTTCACAGATAATTGCCGTTTATTTTTTGCGAAATAATGGAGATACGTGAGCGTGAGTGTAAAGATATAGGTATAACTTTATAGGATTTTTCTATAAACTATAAACTTCATAATTGGATCCAGCCAAATAATACCTACCTATTTATAAATAGTAAACAGTCATTATACATCTTTATACTAACAGACCGGAATAGACTATGGGCATCCATGGTATTACTCCTCTCTTAAGTGGACTATAATATATGGCTTCTGTGTAGGTCAAAACATTCAAAATCTTTCGCTAGATATTCGTTTTTGTAGGCCAAGAGATCGTGCTTACCCACGACGCCCATACATTTAATTTGCTAAAATTCTCTCCGTTCCATTAAATTAAGTATAAATGCAAAGAAGCACGTCGTTAGACTAGTTCTAATCCATGCCGGCAACATCGCCACCTTTCCTGAAGTCCGCGTTGGCGTAGATCGCAGTTTTGTTCCTATAAAGAGCGCAAATTATGGATCCTCGGCCGCGATATCGCACCATTCCGTGACCTTTTGCCCGTAAGCCGCTCACGATGTCCTAAAAACAAATACCTATAAATATATCGATAATCATAACATGAAACATATTGTTTCATTTAAATTTTCCGTTGGGTTATGGTACTGTATTTTCCGCTGGGTTTTGATACTCAACAATTAACAAAGATTTAAGTATTAAGATAACCGCATTAACTCTTTGATACGTCTGTATGTCTTATCTAATCGATTCTAAAATGATCAACATGTCGTCAATTTTAGGAATTAATAACTTGTAACTAGCCAATGAATTAGTCTAGTTAAAAAGTATGTTACATTATCAGCAGATAAATAATAACCGATAGCGTAGCGATCATTACGACTTTCTCTTTTAAGAAATTATTTTTCATGATAAAATTTAACAGTATTTTACTTTTGGTGTTGGCGCACGTCCAAGATTATACAACTGCTAAAAATTGAAAGCTCTCCCGATATTTTCCCGAAATAGCGGATCGTAAAATAGAAGGCAAAGTCTTTAGGCAATATGGGCAGTGGACACGTCTTTCTGAAGTGTGCCAAGTCAGCTTAATATTTTGTGATGTAAT
Source organism: Phoebis sennae (assembly GCA_001586405.1). Lineage (NCBI taxonomy): Eukaryota > Metazoa > Arthropoda > Insecta > Lepidoptera > Pieridae > Phoebis > Phoebis sennae. The sequence goes on from LQNK01000404.1 coordinate 1,338,287, forward strand.
CTTTATATATAATATGATTTTACTTATAGTATTTAATTATAGTGAGATGCATAAATATTTAATAGTGTGCGAACAATAAATAATACTAGGAAAGACAACCACGGCGCGGTTTTGTATCATTACATATTTAATTTTCATACACAAGATTTATTTATAAATATCTCATATTTACCTCTGTAAGCCCATATTCATATTCAGCATACATCGGGAATATCTGGTGGTGAAAACGAGCTGCATCTACAGCTTCTTTAATGGTTTGTCCGAACCAAAGTTTGCGCATCGTTACCTAAATAAAATAAATATTTTTATTTGGTTTAGATGTAATGTTAATTATTGAAACTGGGTTTGAACTTATTAACATAACTATTTGACAAAACAGAGGTAATTTGTGTGGGTCTTGAAACTAGTGAAGGCTCTATAGCAAAAGTTTATAATATTTCTCTAGCTGATCCTCGCGGCTTCACACCCGAAGAATAATGCATATATAGCCTATAAAATGTAGCCTTTGTTACTCGTGGATAATGTAGCTTTTTAGCTAGAATGGTGAAAGAATTTTTTAAATCGCTCCAGTAGTTTTTGAGCCTATTCAGTACAACCAAACAAATATACAAACAAACAGTTTTTCTCTTTATAATATTAGTGCAGATAGCAAATTAGGCTAATTTAAATAGGCATACCAAAGCCACAGCAGTAGTGATCTTCGTGCCTCCAGACGCTCCAATAACCATCTTAGCGTTCCCACTTCTGTCCACTATGACACTCGGACTCATGGAAGACAACGGCCTTTTGCCCGGCTCTATGAAGTTAGCTGGAGAGGGTTTAATGCCGAAGTAATTGGTGATGCCAGGCGAGGAGAAGTCATCCATCACGTTGTTCATTACGATGCCTGTTCTGTTGGTCGCGAAACCGGCACCGAAGCTGGTGAACAAAAAAAATATAAAAAAAAATACAAAAAGTCAACGAGTTATTAATTCGTTGAGATTTTGTAATTTTGTGTACATGTATAAATTTGTGTTAATCTGCTATAATATTTAATTTTTCTTAATTTTCAAAATGTGCAAGTTCTAACCTCTAAACATCGGTATATTAAAAAAATGGAACTTACTAATAGTTAATAGAGCTAGTCATAGACACAGCGTCTCCATTGTAGCCGATGACAGAGATGTGTGCAGTTCCAGAATCAGGCTGTTGGTACTCCGAAGCTCCATAGTAAGAGGTGCTGTTGCTGGTTATTGTATCATTTATCCTCAGGCGAATCTCTGCGCCATATTCAGGGGAAAGGACGTTTTGAATCAACTGAAAGATTACGGGAATTAAAATGATGAGTGTTGCGAAATGAAACCTGTTTAGTAAAATTTATTAGGTACCTTAAATGTAATGTTCGTAAATCAATGACTATTAATAATTGTATCGCATTGTAAGCAAATCATTATATACATTAGTAGGCAAGTTCAAGAAATAAGAAATAGACTTTTTCTCGTAATGAAAATTATATTTCAAACGGATGTATTTTAATTTTTCTCTTATAAATTTAGTTTATCTATTAAGTATAAGGCAAATTATACTAATAAAATAAGGCTGAAGAGTTTATTTGTTGAAACGCGGTATATTAGGAAGGAAAAAAGGCTTAATAACATTATGCTACAGGAGGGAAACCGCCTAGAACAACTAGTTATTTATAAAATAATTACCTCATCCAACTTCAAAAAGTCGATGTCACCCAATTTCGTACGCGTCGCATATGCATGTTTAAAAGCTTCTAATATTCTGTGGTAAGTGAGCACTGTATTATCTGTGCCATTTATACTTTCGGCGGTAAAATTGTAACCGCTTAAAACATTTAAAATGTTGACTAAAATCACACCACTGCTTGGCGGGGGTGGTGTGAAAAGTGTGTCCCCGTGGTTTAATGGAACTCTTAGTGGTTCTGTGATCTTTGGTCTGAAAAAGGGTAAATTGAATTAGTCAAAATCGTTATATAGGCTGTTTCTACTTTCCTTTGCTTCTTTGTTGTTTAAAGAATCTTTCCATTGTTCTTTTGAAATTCGTTTATAAAATGATCACTATGAAATGCTTTTTGTTTTATATTATCAATGACAAAAGTCTATTCTAGATTACCGGGGAATTATTTCAATTCAAAATATTCCACATGTGTTCTTCTTTCTATAACCCTTTTACCGATTTAACAATTATTTAGACCATTTCTAATGTGAGCAAAGAAGCGGTCTATGAGAATAAAAAGAATTTCTGAAATCTAGTTTATCAAATAGTTATCTTGGACTTGTTCCTAATTCTATTTTAGAATAGGGTGACATATTTTTATTACGAGCATTACAATCAATCTTTTGAATAGACTTAGACAAAGATTGTATTGATATTTTGAGATCCATGACAAACAGACTTATAAATCTAATATAAGTGTCTAGAAATAGATATTGAATTGTAGTATGAATTTCAGTAAATTATTAATAATAATAATTAGTAATTGTATCTTTCCCATCATAAATAATTCATTGAAATTATTTCAAACGTATGAAATATTAGGTGTCATGACGCGCATAAAATACAATCGTCGATGGTTAACACATTTTAATTAGTTAATAATTGACTCAGAAATATATTAATACATTTAAATTGAGTTCTTAATAAGTTTGTTTTTAATAATATCGTATCAATGACGTTCGTAATGATTTGTTTTGTAAACAATATACATATTATTTATTTTATCTTTGTTTTGAACATATATAGGTGCATAATTTATCAATCGAGCTATAACAGGAATTTCTCGTTTATTTAAAAGATAATGGTCATAACACTGGTGTTTTTTTTCCAGCTTAAAAAAACGATTATAACGAACAAACTTATAATGGTTACGAAAAACCCTGTAAGAAAAACAACATAATCATTATAATTCTTTTTTTTATATTTTGTATATTTTTATATTATATTTTCTATGGACTTTCTAGAAAGTTCTCCGATAATGCATAAGATGACGAAATGTTAAACAAGTATTTCATCAGGGTAACTTGTAGGTATCAATAATATGTGGGTGACTCATTGTATTTTTATTCAACTGTTTATTATTGTTGATTCAGCTGTAGATTTCCCGAATAACATGAATATGGATTATGATGAAATGTTTAGTAAAAATATTTGTCATTGGTTAAATATAAACACTTGTAACAGTCATTGTTACAAAAAAAAAATAGAAGCAAGTATGGTGATTATATTTATAGCATAATTTATTTGCAAATGCAACCTTTAAAAAAGTTATATTAAAACAGTCGAACCGACTACTAACTACCGGAATAATTTTTTTTAAGAAACTGGCAGCTTTAGATTATTTTGATCCCGTTTATATATTTATATATTTTAAACTTGCAAGGAAGTAAAGAAATAAAGAAGTCGTAGGTTGCGCCATAACGTGATAGAATTCTTATCACGAAAGTATTTTAACTTAGTGTAACAAAACACATAAAACAAGGAACGTCATTAGCATAACACACTGATTTATGTGCATTTTAGCATACATTATTTATTTCATTTTACATATAATAAAATGTAAATAAAAGATAGTATGAAATGCAAATAAAACAGACGAGCATATTACTTAGTACGATAAGTAATATTGACTATTATAGTTTGTAATAAATTTGTCTTGGTTTTATATAAGTATTAGTTTTAAATATCTACATTATGTACTATATAAAGCTGAAGAGTTTGTTTGTTTTAGCGTGCAAATTTAGAAGCTACTGGTATGATTTGTAAAAAACAATGTTGTCTTACGGCCGTTTTCAATATTCTATCTATCCCTTGTTTTGCTTACTAAAGTCAGACAAATCTATCTATTTGCACTTACTTTGATTTCAATATCCTAACGACGGAAACATTTGCTATGACTTTTGTCTATCTCTTGTCATATAATCTGACATAACAGTCTATCCATAATCTTTGATACATTATTGAAAACGGTCGTTAGACAGACCATTGATCGAAGTAGGTTATAGACTGAACAACACTATGTTACGAGACCAAATCCTTGCGGAATAGCAAGTATGTATTTAAAGAAAAATATTTCTAGTAATAAAATGCAAGTAGGTTTGCAACCTTTGACATTCGTTTGACATTGCTTATACAGCACAAGCGACTACTCCATAAAGGTCGTAGCTCATTGTAAAAACCCTGCACCCGATCCGTATCATATTACCTTGCACGGTTTGTGTTCTTTATATAAAATTTAAAGGATTATGTAATTTTTTATTTGAAAGGTACATGTAATAATCGCTATAAAATTTATAATTTGTGCTTCTTCCATTAAAATTCGACAGTTCACTTAAAGGTTATACCAGGTTATGGTTGTAATTCAACTTCAACGGAACACCTCGCCCGCAAGGCATCGAGGCCAAGCGGTACGGGAACGACGTAATGAGCTATGACCTTATAGACTTTTATGTAGAAACACTAATATTCATACTATTCTCGGTTTATTATAAACGTCCTAACATAAATCTCATGAATAAATTTTACGACCAATTCGTTATTATTTATTACGGCACTAGGAAAATAGCTAACATCATAACAATGGTAATATTTGTTAAGTACACTATTGTTTTGCTTTTGCCCTCTTTACCGCTTGCCGATAAGCTAGGATAAATGGGAAATCATGAGTAGGTACTTTAGTAAGACTTTATGTTTGGTGTTTCTCTGAGTAAGACAAAGACAATGACAAAAATAATTTTTTGAACTCCACAAAACACACACCGTGACAATACAAAAGAAATAATAAATTAAAAAACACTACGTACTGTACATCAAATATAGATACTTCAAAACGAATTTTATTATTTTTTAATAACATAGAATGCTAAATTATTCAATTATTTCTATTCGACATAAATAAATTTGTAACCGCTTTAAATTCCCATAACAACTTACTCTTATAACCTAAGAAAACAGTATATTTGGGTCAGTTTTCTATTATCCAAGGTTTTTAAAAAATATGTTTACTCACTGGTAATTTTTGAGATCCTCCGCCGTTATTATACTTCCGACTTCCTTCAGGTCTTCCAGGAAGTCCACAGCCAAACTGCCGTTGTAAAGTTCGTCTCCCCCCTTTTCGGCTATCCTTTGGAGGGTATTACAGAAGGCTTCACTCGGTTTCACGGTGGTTCCAGGCCTATGAAACTGTTTGTCTTTGTTCACGTACGTTTTACTGTAAAAATACGAATTTTATAGTGACACTTGATACTATTTAAATAGAGTTACGTTCGCACCGAAGGTATTTGCACACCTTTTATGAATTAATTTATTAATTATTAATACACATTGAAGAAAATTCCCTTTAAATAGTAAACCTCTAGTTTTTCGCCCTTTAGATCTAGAAAAAAATGAGAATTGCAATATATTTGTCACTGTTTTAGGCATGCCACAAAAAGTATGATCTATCATTTATTTTCATTTCAAGAATCTTGATAAAATAGTTGTTTGTATATTTACATAGGATATAGACCAATGCAATAATTACAGTCTTTAAAATAATCATATACGCTAATTAATTGTTTAGGTATCTCTTTTTAAACACATCATAATAGGTGGGTTTTATTTCCCCTATTTGCTGTTACTTGATATTTCTTTGTTGACACAAAAATATATCATTACGTTGTTAAAAATACAATATAGTGTAGATATCATGTGACCATTTTCGTTCCGGTTTACTGAGCGAGGATCAATCAGAAAAGATTCAAGGTTTTCTGCAATTCCTGATGCGTAAATAAACTTGCTTTTATTTGCGCTTAAAATATTCAATAATAAGAGTGATTTGTCTCGAAATATAGATAAATCTTGCGTTTATTGCATACTTTATAAAATTTTTGCATAAGACAACAATAATTAACTAAAAACTTCTCTGGATGGTTTTCTAGGGCCTAACTTATTCCTTCCTTTCAACAAAGATAATTTTTGAATATCGCTTCTAATGTGGCAAAAAATTAAGTTATTAACGATTGACTTGATACGTTATAATGGCAAAAAATATGTCTTCCTTATTATCTTTACAACAAAAAGTGGATCTACAAGTGAGTCGATACGTTCATTGAACCCTGATCTTATGTTTTTATCTATTACCTATCGGTTAAATCATATTACATTCCCTGATTTGGGTTCCACAAGTAGATAGATTACATTTCTTTATATATCTATCATTCTTTATATCTTAATGAAAATAAAGAATTTTTAAACCTAAGTGTTGGTTATACCCAAATTATTCTTTAATTTTGATGTGGTTTTATCAAAATATTCAAGAAATAATAAAGTAGCGATAAGGTTAAACAAAGTTTAATTGGTAACAAAAATGTAAATATAAGCTACTAATTGGGAATCATAGTAATCTAAGTTAAATATTGAATTAATTTTGGAGTTATCGGCGACAATATTTCGCAATAATGGTAGGTACTTTAGGTGTGCCGATATTTTGAATATGAGATCCTTTGTCAAAAATAAATGAAGCACAGATATATAATTTAACTTCCTTTACTTTTAATCAAATAAATAAATATCTTACCCCAAATGTTTATCCTGCTTGATATACGGCGCTATTTCTAATCCGTCATACAACGGCTTAGATATAGTATACCCATATTTACAAAATTCTAGCGTTGGTTTGACCAGAGTCTCCCAAGACAGCTTGCCCCAGCGTTGGTGAGCTGCCCACATGCCTCGGAGCTCGCCTGGCACACCCATGGATAAGGGACCTGGAAGACAGTGCAAAATTGAAGTTCCTCCTTCAAAAACTTGTTACCTACGCATATATTAAGTTAGAGGGAGTTAACAGAGATTAATGATGGGTTTGCAAAGTACAGCTAGAATAAATGCAGTAACTTACACCACCCTTATATTTAAAAAACCTTCATATTTGTTAATGCAAATGTATACCTAACATTCCTTCCAATGAAAAGTTAAATAAATCCTTACTTTAACAATGAATATGTTTTGACGATCACAAACTTAGTTTCTCCAGAAATTTTTTTACCCTTTTTTTTCTCATTTACCAGCATTTGTCATCCACATTACAGACAGAGAAGAGAAACTCGTGTCCACACGAAGTCTGTATAAAGTTACTGCCGATTGCCAAACCAGATCGAAGAGAAAGCTTGGGAGAAATTTTGCGCAAATGCTGGTTGCAAAATATCAAACACTTTAAGTATGCTATAAAACGTGTCATATTTATATAAATTAACGTGGGACCCAACACCTTATATAAAAAAAATTGTAAGTAGAAGTGAATGAGGATCTTATCTGAGATCTGTATTGAACTGATTATTATTGATTTGATTTAAATTTGGCTACGGTCTCTGACTGACCCCGTTTTTGTACCTGTATTGTGATCAAATTATTGTTAAAACTTAGACTGATGTTATAAATTGTTCATATTTTGGGGATGTTTGCGCCGAAGCCGATGCCGCATCGATTATTTCATGAGGTTTGTTAGGTTGAGACCAATTATATGGAGGAGGGTTGCACTGCTGACAAAGTCTTTTGAAAGCGTTAACAAAGCTATAGGATAGCGTGTTGTAAGGAAGGCAATTTTAATTACGAATAATTGTTTCCAACACGAGTAGCCTGAATCACGGTCATCGCCCTGCTTCGTACCAGAAAATCATTATTGTTTCATATATTTTCCTATTGTTTTAAGCTAGCGTAGCGATTATTGTTTATTCAATTGATATTTTTAACAATAAGCGGCAAATGAATACGATAACCTGATTAGATTATGCACCATTATTTACCCGTACTTGTTTTGAATACAGATAATTTTTTATTACTCTCAAATGAGTAATGTTTATTTATTTTTAAAAGTAAACGCTACAGAGAAATCCCCATACATTCATCAAATTTCTCCGGAAATAAAATTTTGAACGAAATGCAAAGTTATAACGCATTAACGTTGCGTTGTAATAAATGCACTTTATAGAAAACCGCTTTAAAAGCAATAACGTGGTTAACCTTTAAAATGTTTATTGAAAATATTTGTTAAAATACAACTTTTCATTTGTTTTTTTTTTATTAGTAATAAAACGTATATACAATGATTAAAATAAGTAATATTTTCTTTTCTATCTGTGTTTGAGTTTGAACGCTACGTTTCAAAGATCGATACATTTCTATTTCGAAATGTGTGACCCCGTTCCCGCGTAGCAACCAAAATAGAAATTTATTTTAATACCTATATTAAGATGAAAAGTTCTTTTTAATCTTAACTTTATTTTTTATTAATTTTAACTTATATTTTCACTTTCTCTATTTTCTAAAGCTATTATTTTATCCACATAATTGATAGTTTTTCGTTATCATTGTTTAACAGTTATTTGCCATTTTAATTACCCTTTCAATGTTTTGTCTGCAATAAGTAGGTATCATTTTGAACAAAGTAATTAACTAGGTTTCTGAATGTAAACAACACGCAAACGTCTTTATAATTATATGCAGTTTTGTGTATCTCAAATAATACTTACGTTGTGCTACAATGGCGACATTAACATTAGGACTATTAATGCCCATTTATCATAATCAAAAACATAAAATTTGTAAGTTAAAAATATCTCTTAAATTGTGTGCTTAAAAGTATTAGAAACAAAATAATTAATAAAAAAGTAACTAAAATTGTCATCACTATTGTAAAAATACATCCGTGAAATTAGTATTTTCCAAAAAAAATATCAAGAATTTTTTCATGAAAAGAAAACGTATATTAAATGTGTTCAATTTAATGTCGCTATTGTAGCATGTACGAGAGGGATGAAGTAAAACAAAGGTACCACCTCTAGAGGATTTGTCCGAGTTCCCATGGAACATATCCTTGGTGGCAGCAGCTGGTGCCTTCTCCCTGGCTATCACAGTATACGCCTTCTCCTCCTCCTTGATGTAGACCGTCATGAAGAAGCCGCCTCCCAGCCCCATGCTCTGCTGGTTGTGGAGGCCGTTGCAGAACATAGCTGCAATCGTTGCGTCGACCGCCGATCCATTTATTGAAAGGATGTGCCTGTTAAAATATGAATTTGAATTTATAACTTTAGATACTTTAATTATTATTATCTGTGTAGTCCACAGAACATTAAAACCTCTTTTATTGTTCCGGTATAGTTACGTAGTGTCCTGATAGTAAAAAATATTTTCTTAATGCTTTATTAAAACAAAGTTTCGATATGATTGTATATTTTGAATATAACGTAACTGACTGCCCACGTACCAAGGTGGGTCATCAAGGATTTTGCACAACGAACTATTTGTTATAGTACCTTATTCACTTTAATTGTATACAACCCACAATGATATTATGTCCTATGTACAAGAATAATCCGAGATAAAATAAGATAACTCAGTGATAAGTTTGTTATTGTTGTTATATTTTGTTTTCGTTAATAAATTAGATGAGATTACAATAATGAAATTGGAACAACAAAAATAAGTATTAGTTAGCATAACCCGAGTATGTATTGTATCGGTAGGTACCGAGTGAAGCGATTTCTCTGATTCGAGATGGCCGGGCGATTGTGACGACGATAACTTGAGTATTGTTTATCCGATTTAAGATAAGGAAAAACAAGGACAAAAATGATCGAAATCGGTTGAGGATAGCGAACATACGGGGGGTGAAATAGACGATCTTCATATGAAAATAGCCGAGTGTGGTATCAAATGAAAGTTCTTGATTCTAAACAACAATTTATTATTACTCGGGCGAGCCACTAGTAATACTAAATTATAAATGTAATATTTTATCACACGTTGCAATGGCAACAAATTATGTTTCGATTGCCAAATTTTCACGTGATTGAATATTATATATCTAAAAATAAGTCATATCGGTCAATGATCATTGGTGCTAATTGCTAACTTTGGCACTATAAAAACTTAATGGATGGCATGTTGATTTTTGTTTCAGTTATAAGGAATAACCGCAACTAACCACAAGATAAAAAAGGTGCCAATAGAATTACTTACTAAGGCAGAAGATCAGTTTGGTAGGATATTTCGTTAACCGAAAAATCGATTAAATTAGTAGTCCTCACCGGACACTATCTGAAGTATCAGAGTAGTTGAAAAAGTCTCGATAACAATGATTGTCTACAATAGGAATCTCTAAAACTGATAGAAACATTTACTAATATTCATTAGCGTGAGCTCCGGATCTTAATTTTTCTTTAGAATATTTTTATAAAGAGGAGCGATTGTACATTACTTTTACCACATTCATCGTATTAGGGAAAAAAGGACGCCTGTTCTGAATTCCTCTACCATTGGAATTTGCCGCCAAGGGCCCTAGGGCATGGGCCCCAACTCGCCCAGTCAATCAAAAGAAAACATTTATTTATCATCGGGACAACAATAGCATTGAAGAAGTTGTAACCTCATATATATACCTAAAATGAATTTCTTTCGTTGATTGTTATGAAATACCTGTTACGAATGTTAAGCGAATAACAAATTAATCTTTACTTATTTCTGTTGGTGATTATACAGTTCCAGGCCGTTGAATAAAACTGTACACCAGTATGTTTACATGATTCACTACGTACCTACTGATATAATCTAGACATAATATTATTTTATCGAATCATAAAATATTCAAATGCATTTCTATGCATTTAATGAAACAGTAACCAAGTTACCAAGCCATTTCTGTACATTGAATAGTTAGATTGTTTTTCTATTTGTCTGTTTACCTGTTTAAATATGTGTGTCAATCACGTAAAAACCTCTTGACTTTGATTAAATGTTGTAAGCTGGTAGACCAAAATTAAGAGCTTCCAAAGTCGTAAAAATATCATACCAGTGCCAAATAAAGGTTATAATAGGTACATGACACGTAAGTTCGTTGTTCTTTCTATGCATTATTAATATTAAATACTATTAAATTTTATTTTACATATAATGCATGTTTGAAAGAAAATCTTGTTAGAGTTCACGATTCCTCTTTAGGTATAATACTGCATCTAGTAAGGTTTCTTCAACATGTGGTATTTGGCTTAATAACTGAGCGTTCACGTGACTAATGGTATTGTGCAAGATTAAACGTGAATACACTAACATAGTGCACAAAAATAACTAACGTGTGCTAATATTGATACTAATTTTATGCTTAAATTAAAATGGATACCGAAATTGATTTTTTTGCTTGATTCATATATTTCAAGTAACACTATGTAAAAGTCAATTCTTAATGAAACTATTCTAGGAAATATTTATTTTAAAAGTTAGTTTTTAAACAAGCGCGAGTCCTACTAATTACTATGGGGCAAGCCCTTCGTTAAACTTTCTTGAGAATAAAAATATACTGAAAAATGTACCTAAGCAAAAGTTGTTAGGTACCTGAATACTGTAAAATTAAAATATATTTTTATAGGAATCATTTACTTACTGACAAGTGGAAACCCAAACCAAACCCAAAGGTAATTTTGTTAAAGTTGCAGTGTAGTTATAACACAGTGAATTATGATAAAGTAATTTTGCAATCTATTTTAACAACTAAAACTTTCTATCAAATGAAAAAAAAAAACAAACATTTTTTCGTACCTTTATTAATTACTATTACAAACGTATATGTATTGGGATAACTAGTTTTATTTACCATGAAATATTCTTTCCATGTATGGGTGTCTATTTACAAACACCAAACTATCTACTAACGATTAAATACTTTTTTTTTGTCATGTGTCACAGTTATTTGTAGGGTATGCTTTGACTTATTTAAAAAAGTAGGGTGTTAATTATAACGGGTAATTTGTAAGGACCAATTATTTACTTATTTATTTAATTTATAATGTTAACGAAGATCCAATACATGGTAAAATTGAATAATCGATTCAAATATATCAATTCTTTATTATAATTGCCATTTTTATAAAGACAAAAATTAAGGATTTTTGTGTCATCTCTATATTTGGATTATCAGGATACTGTCAAGAATAAAAAGTGTTTTCTATTTATATTTTTTCTCGCGAACTCACTCGTTAATTAATTAATTTGAGGTTTACTAAGAAAATACTGTTTGCGAAGCCTCTTTTATTTGTAAACAAACATATTCCATACCTATGGCAATAAAATATGTTTTTTCTAAAAATCACTTATTATTTTGAGAGTCATGTATTATTAATTAGGTTATGGGTAATGTTTACTTCCACCAAGACAATAATAAGCTTAACTGCTTTTATTTAAAAATTATTCAAGCCGTTATATTAAGTCGCAGAAAAAGTCGATAAATGGTGAGCGAGGTCACGTTCGCGTTGTCTACATTTCAAGGTTGTTTTTGTATGTAAACAGCAACTGCGTAGGTAGATCGACTCAGCTAACGACCTCGCAACCAAGTCACGTATCAAACAAAAACAATGGCCAACAATAATACAACACATTCGTTTATATAGTTTTATTAGACTTACATTACAGTAGTTTTAGTATCATCGAAACGATAAAATAACGTAATATATCTAACTAGAAATTAATAACACAGCAATTGAGAGCTTTACAACAAGCCCAGTGGGTTGAGATCAGTCGTTGGAACGATGTTGTGTTCATTGTAGGATGAAATCCCGGTGCACGAAGCTAAGTGCAACGGCTCCGCCATCTTACACTTGCATTATAATGTGCAAAGTATATATCCTGAGAAAGCATTTTTCGCTGTAGGTGTCCCTCTGATCTCAGTGACGAGCTTCCCGATTTCTTTTCGGGTTTTCGCCTAACGTCCTCCTTCCGCTTGGCAATAAATCAGCAATCCTTTTCCTCGCCAATGTCTTTATCTTTACAACCCATCTAATGCTTATTAGCAGCCTTCTTGTTGTTCTCTGTATTGATTAGCTTAGTAACGATCTTTCTGGAATGTCCTGATGGATCGAAGTGGTTGGTGTGCTCGCTCACCTCTTTCTTTGTACGCTGCTTGCCACTGTGTCCCGAAAAGATGTGCTTGTCGTGGTCGAAGTTGTAGTAGTCGTACTCATCAAAGAAAGCCTCAGACATATTTAAATTTTATTTTTCACAATTTAACTCACACGTAATTTATAGCGCTGACAACGTCACCGTAGATTTTGCTTCAACAAAATGTCTGCCTGCAATACCGGCGCGTTGCTTTTATAGAATTCTCGAGACACGTCACTGACCGCATGCGCGTCGAGAAGTCTCGAAATGTGATTGGTTGGACTCGAACCGCGCCGGTTCAACACAAATAAATCTTACATGTGTTTGTAAGCCGGTAATGGTGCCATATCTTTATTTATATTTTACGTATAAAAACAAACCATTAAAAATTTACATTTTCGTTTGATGATTCATGATTGACGCAATAATTTTTACATTTCATGTTATAATACAATAATCCGAAGTTTATCAATAAAATTTTGCCTTCTTTATACAAATAAACATAAAATACAAAATTTCACCCAATAATAAGTATGTGTTGGCGAATTACTAGTAAGTTATAGAATTATTAGAATGGAAATATCCGACGAGAGCGTTATGAAATTAAAATATATTTTAGTTTATTTATTAATAAGTAAAGATTAATTTTGTAATCGATCTTAAAATTTCATGAAATTAAAAAAAAAACATTTCAATTATGGGGTTGCGAAAGTACTATAGTTTATTCAATTGAATTAAAATTTAACAAAAATGTGGAAAATTCTCTAGCATGGCAACCTTTTCTGAGCACACACGCAAAGATACGCTTTATTGTTGTCAACACAAACATATGTTTACCTGTTATATACAAACAAAGCTGCATTAATATGATGTTTGCCTTAACAAAACGTGACCCTTTTTATTGATTACTATATTTTCATACGATTATTTAAATCATACAAACAATGAAGCTTATAATTCACATAAAGGTTGCATGAATGCAATTTTTTTTGTCTTAAACAGCATGTTCAGAATCATCTTAGTGAAATAACACATAGCGCTATCTATTGGTGAGTAGCCACAATGTCTTCATTAAATTTAAGTCGTTTTCAGGCGTTAAATAATTAATACAATTAAGAATTTAGCAGTATAAACTACAGATTTAAATAGATAAACCTTTGGCCTATACCAATTAACTAAAAACTTTTGTTTCAAATTCATTATTTTTACTTTAGTATGTGGCTTACTTATTAAATATCAAGTCAAGTAATAAATAAAGACACTGGAAATAACAGTTATACACTCATCTGGAATTTAACAAGTCTCGATGTAAATGAGCCTTTTGTTTTTTTAAACTACAGTTAAAATAAGCTCACCTGCCGATGTCCGAGCAATGTGGAGCATCTGTGCATACCGCTGCACGTTTGAAGGTATGTAGCCAGGAAGAGGAAGGAGGCAAAGGCTCGACAGGGTCCGGCGGCTCAGCTAGCTTACGGTTCTTGTAATCAGCACGACCAATGAAGTAACCACTTAATGCTGACAGTATAATGATAGTCACGAGACCTCCAATCACTAATTTGGTCTTCAATTTTGTTGGCCTGTAAACAAAACAGAAGTTTTAATGCCATCTATGAATGGGTAGCTAAACTAAATCTGGTTGATTTAGTAATTATTATTTATTATGTAATTGACACAAGTGGAAATATTTTTTCTGCTTATAAAATTTTCAGGTACCTTTTACAATATTCGTAATTTAGGAAATGTTGAAATTCTAAGCTGACTACTGATGCATTTTTGGAAAGAGTGTAATATTATGCTAAAATACGTGGCATCGATAAAATATTTCTGTGTAGTAACTATTATTTACAATTATAGCTTATTGATGGTATTTTAATGTACGTAAATTACAACTGAAGGTCGATGTTGTCATTATACTGTTGTGCGTTTTACCCAATATGGATTTATCCAGTAAACATTAGCACATTACTTACTTAGCCGGATAATGGTCATAGCTAAAATTCCCTTGCAATATCGCAAACCTATTTATAGGTGACACCAATCGAATAGTGTCAATAGGTACATCATCAACATGAGTGCTTATGAAATGCCTTCTATGCAGGCCATTGCGAAACGAATGCTCCATGTTTATTTTGCGCACCACTGTGACAAGTAAGCAAAAAACATTTCACCGCTTTACTATTTTACAATATCGACAGGTAGTTATTAATCCTTAAAACCGGCAAATTTTATTGGTTATCAACTGACGGAAAACTTGAACTGTCAAAATAGGTAAATTGCATGTTATATTGCAGTGAACTTGCCCGCAGGTTTCAGATCGATTGTAAAAACAGCTGTTCAGGATGGTTACCTACTCTAGTTTATCTAATAGTACGATAGATGGCCAGAATAGTTGTGTTTTTTTTTCAGTATGGTGAAGTGTTTATAAAGGTATTCTGTTCATATTTAGTATTTAAATTCCATTTTAAATTTATAACGCCTTTAAATCTATCTTGGCACTTCAAAATTATAATTGCTATACACTTCGGCGAGGCGTTTCTGTTTTATTCGCCAGTTTCGTAAACCAGTACAAGATGTCTCTTGTATAAGAAAACGCAAAAACGAAATTAATACAAAAGTATAGCCGGCCTATTTTATATTACTTTTAATTGAGCATAATAAAATTAATAAATGATTCTTTTGTAGTTTTAATTGATACAGTAAGTAAACATTGATTATGTACATATCATTATCATTCAAATTAGTAATTATATTTATCAAGTAAGTTTCTCTGTTACCTAAATTACATTCATCAGATAAATATTAAACATGTCATATCAACAGGAAACTATAAATACTTGTAAAAAAGCACGTACATAATAATATGACATGTATCATTTGATTAAAACTATAATCGAAAGAACAATTCCAGGATATTTGAATATGTATAAGTAAATTTTAATAGATGAAATAATATAGTTTCTTTGTAAGCGCAAACCGAAGATGGTCATAATTATGAAGATAACTTAACTTACGAATCATTGAACGGACAGCCACTGATTAATTAGCCGATTAGATTGCCCGATAACAAATATACCTATCTATGGTAATGGAAAGTAAATGTATTCTGATTTACTAATAGGGCTCTGTTATAGAAACATGTTCCCAGTAAAAAGCATACATACACAGTACACTGCGTTCTTGAATTACGTAAAAATATTCTGAGAGTGCGCTTGATACAGACGTGCAACAAGATTTCGTAAAGGACTACTTTTAAAGCATCTCGTTCTATACAAAAACAATATTAAAAAAAGATCTGGACACACAGACGGACACCTACAGAACCCTAATAGCATCTAAAAAAAGTTTGGCCCGTTTTTTGGCTGAACCCAATTCTATACAAACATATACTTTGTCTTACTTTACCTTCACTCTTGATGTATTTTAAAGGAGATAAAAACTATGTAACACTCAGGTAACATAACAGATTAGATCTTGTTTCGCCTTCCTCATACCAGCAAAGATTAATTGCGGAAATATGATTGAATTATACCGATAAATTAAACGAATAGAAAGTTTATAATACGACACTTGATATCTTTGAAGATTAATGTATGAAAAAATGTCTGTTTAAAGTTAAATTAAAAAGACACACTGATTTACAATAAAATACTCGTAAATGCTTCGTGTTTGCATTCACATCAACGTTTTCTTGAAGTTTAATTTGATTCATATAAATATTTTGATCAATTATTAAGCCTAGAACTATCAAGTCAATAAACAAGGTCCCCATTGCTATCCTATAATAGAATATATTTTTGGAAGGTCAAGAACAGCTGGCTTTCTTTACTTCGTCAATCCGTCCATCTTTATAACGTACCTATATGGATACTTATCATTTAATTTGTGGTAATCCGGCCATTAGGAACTAGGAATAGCGGAATTATAGAAATTTTATCATTTATTGTACCTTTAAGAAGATCTATTCACAAGCCCAATTTGAGATTGGCAACACATCCCTAACTAATATTATAAATGCTTATGAGTGGCGCGTTTCGCATAACAATATATGACTGTCGATTTGGACCTTCCTGTTGAATTAATATAAGTAATGGAAAATTATTAAGTACATAGAACAATCTAATCGATTTATTGAGGTAAGGAAATTAAAGGGAAATTATAGTTAATTGACAATATGCAACAAAAAAAGGCATTCAAAAGTTTACTTTACAAAAATCGGAAGGACTGTTGCAATTAGTGTTTTCGTAGGTTAAAAATATTAAGCGTATAACAAAAATCTTCCAAGTGCGAGTCGGATTGGCGCACGAAGGTTTTTTTAATATTCCCTTAATGTTTGTTATTTTTTAATATTTGTTGTTATAGCGGCAATGAAAATACATAACTTGTGAAATTTTCAACTCTAGCTATCACGGTTTATGAGATAGTCGTTTTTACCTTTTAGGTATGAAACCCCGAAAATATTTGACATATTTCAAATTTATATACATTGTATATCGAAAAACAGGCTTTGTATTTTAAATACTTTAATATAATTTACGGATTTTATATAGCAATACGGTTCTGCAATGATCAATCTTCGATGTCTTTGCGTGTTAAAAGTGCGAGAAACATGATGAGATTGCGGAATTGAAAACATCTTATTCACAGATGTCATTCCTCAGGGATCTTATTTTTTAATACGCCGAGCCCTAAGAAACTCCGATGCTCCGTGTTTATTTTTATTTAATAAAATTACTCTAGTTTATTGCATAATCTAGGTTTACAATGACGGGTATCGTATCTTATAATAATTACAGTACATAAATTTACTTTTTATTCAACTAATTTAAATACAATTAAACATTACATAAATTGCATGAGCGTTGATTGCAATATTTACGTCTGCTCAACATTTTTACTATGTACCATAATAAAAGTCTATAATATTTAAATAATTATTTAAAAAAAACTTTTAAAGATGGAATGCAAGCAGGTAAATGGACTGAGAATTATTTTTGGTCCATCGGCGAGTGAGGTCCATGGATTTTTTTATCTATTCGATTTTTTAAATAATAAAAAAATACAACAATTAACTTAAGCCATAAGCATTTTATTCTTTTACATTTCTTTTACATAAGATTTCAACTAACCTTTCTCTATCTGTCTCCGGTAGTCTAATCAAAACATGCTGATTCCTCCTCCTGCCACTATTACCACTTTTCAGCGAACTTTGACGTAACAGTTGTTTATCGCACATTTTACACTTTAATCACTTCGGAAGTAAATGTCCAGCATGCGTGGAAACTGGTAGCGTAGTAACTATACGTTAGCCCGACCTTAGAGTACGTCATTGAAGGCTCGTATGATTTAATATGTTTTAAACAGGTCGGGGAAGCAAAGCCTTATCGCTGTTTTGGTGTAAGTATTCATGGTGCGAATTCATTAGCCTGCGTCAGAGATACTTTAATAAAATATGTTTTAGAGTTTAATTGTATTCATTTATTTATTATATAGTTTGTTAGTTATAAATCATTTATATTTGTATTGTTATTAGTTGATGGAACTGTATCTTAAATCTTAATTTATTTCAAAAAGTAAACGCTTCACCGGAATCCACTATTATGTTTATTTATATTTTATTGTATTACTAAGGAGAATGTCTGAAACCGGTTTAAATTTTGATTTAGTTTAATAAATATTGCGTTATAATTTTTTTAAAAGAGGCATTAATCGACTTCCTATGGTTCACATAAAAATATTAAATATTTATCTATTAATTTATATAATGTCTTGCAGTCGGTGCTAACATCTAGAGAAATAACATAAACTATGACACCTTCTTAGAGCCATTAAATAAAATATGATCAAAAAAATATTTAATACTTTTATTTAAGCCGAAAAAACTATAGGCTATATTATAACATTATGCTACGGGAGCGAAGCCGCGCGGAACAGTTAGTATTTTATAATGATACAATTAATTTTATACATCTTTGTCAAATATATGAATTGCTGCATTAAAGAACAAAATTTTGTACAATATTTTCGAAGAAAAGTGTAATGACATCCTATTACATGATACCAAATTGCTTATAAAAACACACATGTTTGTCTCGCAATTGGCAAATATTTGCCGAAATAATATGTAACGTTATATTTTAGAGATAAGCAACAATTTTTGATGCTTTGAACAAAATTTTTATGAATACGAATTCAGATGAGATGATAATATTCATATTTCATAAGCGTAATTATATAAAGAACTATTATATGTTAATACAAAGGGCATTTGTGTTGTTATCTACTAATAATATGAGAATATGATTAATGTTTTATAATACTAGGTGTGCCGTGCGGTTTAACCCGCTTATATTTCCTGTTCCTGAGGAAGTGTCCTTTATCGGGTTTCAAAATATATTTGTACAAAATTTCATAAATCGGATTAGTGGTTTAGGTGTGAAGAAGAGACAAACACACAGAGTTATTTTCGCATTTATCATATTAAAAATAATAAATAGAAATAGCAAGGAAGTAAGGATTTTCTAAGTTTTAATATTATTTAAAACGAAGTTTTTTTATATTATTTCATGGGACATGACACTATTGTATAAGTTTATTGACTTTTGAGAATATTTTTTTTTGTTTTCAATTTAAAACTATGTACTTATAAATGTCTCTCATTACGTGAACTATTTTGTATACATATTTGTAGTTATTTGAGAAATAAAGTTCTTTAAACCTATAATTTCCTGTGTCGTGTTATTAGGTAAGGTTAATATTTAAAATTTATATGAGTATAAATAGTACTATCGATTTTTCTTAATTTGCTTTAATCCTACACTGTAAATAATATCTTTATAGTGATATCATTATATTTGCTGTAATTACAGCGTAATTATGTAGTAGATTGTATCGGATATACATCTTAAATAAGTCATATAGTATCAAGAGTTCTAGCTTCTGATTTCCCCAAGGATTATAGCGATAAACCAATCTGATGAAATGCACTAAGATGTCGTTCAAGCTCCAGGAAGGATTTTTCTTTGATTCAGTTCTATCTTACGACAAACAGTTTTAAAAAAAATTAAATAATGATAATAAATTGTTTATTGTCTGCATTTAAAAAAAATAAAACAATATCCCCGATTAAGCACTGGTTTTCAGGAACCTGTGTCTCAGAAACAATTTTCAAAATTAATTCCGTGGCACGATGGAGCAGACAGGAACTTTTACAGCAAAATCATAACAATATTTTTCAAATATGTTAAATATAGTTCTATCGTAATATGTTATCGTTCTTATGCAATTATTGCTGTATATTATTTCCACATGGTTTTATTATTCGGTGCATAATATCGAGTGAATATAAAATAAGTAGGATATATAATACAAAAACTAAAGAGTTTATTTGTTTGAATACGCTTATCTCAAAAAACTACTGGAGCGATTTAATAAAAAATATACTGTTAGATAAATTATTCATCGCGGAAGGCTTTAAGTATCAGGCCGTGCAGAACAGCCAAGTATTCTTATAAAAAAAAAGTTTGTCGCCAAAAAATTATTTAATAGGTATGTAAGCATATTTACGTATATGAGGTTATGGGCTCTAAAGAAAATTAAATTTCAATATAAATTTTTAAGTAATTATTTTATAAACGGCAACAAATGTTTATTTAATACATAATTGCTAATACAACCTTGATATATCAATATTAGCGCAAATGTGTTAATAAAATGTTAATAAAAATGTATAACGACAAATACTTCAATGCTAATTATTATTTGAAATACTTTTAGAAATATTTCTGTTTAATAACTTAACATTTTATTTTTTTTTTGAGTTCGCACGAATGTTTTAGGTTTCACTATTATGTTAAATCACTTTTATACGACACATCAGGTCGAAATATAAATGATAACTGAAGTGTATTGCTTACTAGAAATTACTATAAACCTTAGACTTGCTGAGGGCGGTTCCATACCACTGATCGCGAACCGAGTAGAATAGTTGCACGTATTTATTTGTGCGATTTTTTACCTTATTTCCTTGATATGAGTGATGTTTTTAGCATAAACACGTGGAAACCAGCGCTTTCCTATTGCCTAACGTAGAATTCTTTGAAATGCCTATGCACTTAAACAACTTCCTGAAATGCTATGTCATGATCGATTTTATTATCTTTTATGATCTTGAAGTACATAGTAGTATCCATGGTATATAATGGTTATGGCAATCTGAACATAAATAAGTAGATGCAGTTGTATTAACACAGTTAAAAAAGAGGTTAATGCTTTGATTTGAAATTTGTGCAGACAAAAACTAAAAAAAGAGAATATCATACTTTAATTTATTAGTTGATTTATGTTTTACACAAGGATATTTAGTAAATATAAAATATCAAAATCTTATATATTTTATTATTTTAAGTACTTAACAATGCTTGTATGATCTATTATGAATCTAGTTTTCTTTGAAATATTAATCTTTGAATAGCATAAAAAATGGTTGGCACTATTAAGTCTTGACACTATAATTATCTTAAGAATTATTCGTAACATACTGGGATAAACTTATTATTATAAGTTATGACGTGCTTCATTTTAATCACAAGGATAAATTCATTCACAAACGTAACTGCTTCTCAGTAATAAATAATTACTGTATTTCCGTAAGGAAAAACGTTACACGAAAAATGACTTATTTAATTTTTACCATTGCAACCACAATATTTTTTTAAACAAACAAGACATTTTATTTCGAAAGCGTTCTGAGACATAAATTTTTTCAGCATCGATACAACATGAAAAGTAAATGGTAGTAAATACGTTAAATAAAATAAAAAAATTGTACTATAAAGTGATATGGACATTATTTATTTGAGTATATTATATAAAATGCAAGTAAATTTATCGTAAATTTTGTTAAAAAAAGTTATAAAAACATCGATCTAAAGCACATAAATCGATGCCAGGATACTTATATTTATAAAATTGTGATTCTATTCATTTGTAAAATATGTAAATTTGCAATAGCTTTAATCACACCTAGAATTTGAAAAATATGCATAAAATTCTGTTACTTCACAGCCCGGTAGAATGCAATTACTATAGCAATATTGCGTACTTCCACTTCATGATAAAATTCAAACTTGTTTTAAGATGGATGTAGTCATAATTATATAAGTATTACAAAATGATGACGAATTTCACATGTATGCAATTTTGGTAGGCAATGTGACATTGTAAAACCTTTATTAACCGACTTTTTTTCTCATCGGCTCGGAAAAGGATGGCAAAATATGGTTGTAAGCAGGCGGGGGATACCAGCCCCAAAGAAAGTACAGTCCCATGAAAAACGGCTAAGCATAAGTCAGTCTCGTTCATGTATGTCCTCTATTAATTAGTAGAAATTGAATTAGTTATTATAGATTCTTATCGGTACCCAGTAGCTTTAAAAATAAGAAAATCAAAAGAGCCAATATGTTATTAAACGCAGGCGGTGTCTCTTAATAGAAACAACATCTTTCTACGTCAATTTGTAATTTTACCTGCTCTCAAGCACAGCAACATCAGGAGAAACTTTTTATTGCTGTTATTTACACATTAAC
Source organism: Phoebis sennae (assembly GCA_001586405.1). Lineage (NCBI taxonomy): Eukaryota > Metazoa > Arthropoda > Insecta > Lepidoptera > Pieridae > Phoebis > Phoebis sennae. Next base: position 1,360,777 of record LQNK01000404.1, read on the forward strand.
TAACATTTGCCCTAAATTTATTGTCAGGAGTATGTATTTTTTAAATAAAGTTTTTAGTATAATATCCTCCAATAAAAGTAAAATTCATACTAAATTCAATTTGTGCAAATAAATAAGAATTATGCATACGTTATCAAGCATTACCTATTATTCCGCAGACGAAACCGCGAGCACGGCTAAAAATACACTTGTAACCTGTAGTAATGAAGAAAATTTATTTATAAACGCTACAATTAGTTATATTGCATATTTCCTTATTTTTCAAGATTACGTAAAACATTAGCTCGTTGCGCAAGGTTTCAACGTGTTACCTATTTTTATCGCGATTATAATAACAATGAATAAGCTTATTTCTAATTGAAATAAAAACAAAAACGCAATAACTTAATTGAACTTCATCGTAAGCAATATTATTCAGAACGTGTGAGCTAAAAACAACAGTTACTATATTGCTAATTTAGGGAATAAATTTAGGAAATTTTTAATTTAATTTGGAGGCCTGTTTTCCTATCCCATTCCTCTCTCTCTTTTTCTTTCTATAAAAGATGTCAACCTTCGATAATTTGTTTTTACGGGTGTTCATGACTTTATGAGCTCCAGTGTTCACTTACCATCAAGTAAAATAAATGCTCCGCTTACCTACCCTTGTTTTATTTTTTAATCTCATAAACTATGTTGTACAGGGGGTAAATCCTTGTAAATATAAATGACGTTATTAAAGCCCTTCGAAGGAGGTCAATTTGAAAAATAAACGTTTCCACTTTGACTTTAACTTTGAAATCGGAAGTAATATTACCTGGGCAACCAACATTTAATGTCCCTATGGGCCTTTTATTCGTAATAAGCTACAATAAATTTATCTCAGTTAAGGACACAATTATCAGTATAGTTTAGGTACGTGTGAATTTCGTACGTAATTATAAACATTTGTTACAAACACTTTAGTTACTTCTGCTTATCTGAGCACCGTAATTAGCACGAGAGTGGTGTGGTGCTTGTTCATATGCTATCTAAAACAAGATCTGCATAATTACGTGAGAAATATCATGAAATATTAATAATAATAATGGTATTTTGCTGTGTTGATTTAAGCGTTACGAAATTGATAAGCGATTTATTTAATGGTAGTTATAGCTTGTGTTTTTACTCGTATGGACAAACAATACCTTCATCAAAACATACTACTTATGTTAATTATTAATGTGTAGACATTCTGTGTAGATAAACATGCAGAAAATAAATTATTTGGGTAAATAATAATGGCTAGTATAGTATTATATGATCTGTGCCCATAGGTAAATATATACTTTATGATTGATTTAAAGGTCAGAAATACATTATTAATATATTTCTTGCTGAAGTGTTGCAAATATCTATTAGATCTTTAGTATTGCAAATTATTAGATAAACCGAATTTGCGAGAAAGTACGATAATTAATAAATATTGATTATTAATATTAACAAAATAAATTATTTTCCGCTTCATAATCTATACATATAATAAAATCGTAGACTAGCCGTGTCTGTACATTT
>LQNK01000404.1:1362451-1375698 GCA_001586405.1 Phoebis sennae
ATGTTCATTTTGTAGTCTACGCGAGCGAAGCCGCGGGCAAAAGCTAGTACCTACTAAATACATAAACTTCTTATAAAGGAACAATAAAACTTGAAGTGAGATAACGTAAATTTAAAATAATATGTAATTTTTCTTTATGACACACAAATTTATTGGTATTGAAATGTATGTATTGTTATTTATTGTATTATGTCGAACAAAGCGGTCATAAATTTTATTTTCAATCAAACACTTACAAAGTATTTTTAAGGTGCAATAACAAAAAAAAACAGACTTCCCTAAAAATAAAGATTTCTGTTTCGTTTAAATTTAAACAAAAATTGTGTTAAGTATAATGTTGATCGATTCAAACAATATCAAATGACGCGCTTATCATGAAACAGTATTATATCAATAAAATAAAACAAAACTTACCCTCTACAACAACTTTTGGCTGTGGTATTTCCAGCTTCTGTCACGGTCATACTTCTGATCGTCATTTTTGAATATTCTGGTGGAAAAACAAGGACTATTTTAGATTATAATATATCTATGGTAAACAATTGAAATCCTCAAACACGCGGTCACGGGACACACAAACCTTTTATTCCAATTTACTTATATCAAAATACAATATAAAATAGCTAAATGCTCGATCTTATTTTAAAAACAGATCCATTTTAGAAGATCTACAATACAAAACGGCAAACCACATAATTCAATATTTACCTCCTGTTTTAAAGTTTACTATAAAGATTAAATACAAAATGATCCAAGAATAATAACCATTATAAAATAAATAAGTCACTAATAATCGTGCTGATAGAATATAGAGTATACTCGTGATTATAGTGCGCAAGAACACTTTGGTAGCGTTAGACGAAATACTGACGTCGATATGTTGTTTGTAGGGCCTCACAGATTCTAGTGGGGTTTTCCCTGAGAACCTGACGTAAAGTTCAAATTGTATAAATCTACAAGGATTTGAAGAAATATCCATAGAAGGTGATTCCTCTCAGGCCATCGCTGACATCAAGAGTATACGCGAATTAGATGCCATTCTTTCTGTTATAATCCAAATGTATGATCCCACGCTCAGTATGATATAAAACATTTTTTATAGAATCATTTCAACATTTGTGGAAGCTGTTAAGGTAATCATTGAAATAAAATCGATTCTTGTAGATTGTTTTATGAAAAAAAATACATTACCGTACATGGAATTTAGTTAACATTATTTCAATAATTGTAAAGTGTTTTTAACTAGGGTCAGTGACTCATTCGCTAAACAGAATCAGTAGCTCATTCATCATTCACGTTATGAAGGAATGTATATTAGAAGTAATTAGTTTATGTATGAGAAATACCTTAAAGGCCAATATATCTTTACGAGACATGTTGTATGAATAAAAAAATAAATACGGAAAAATAGTAATGGTATACAGTCTATACACACTTTTATGTAAGTCCTGAAATACTAAGCTAATACAGATGTATTATGGGTTAGATGTTACAGATGTTATATGTAATTAAATAAAGAAACAAAACAACACAAAAAAAAATTGCATTTTTGACATCGTGTCAAGACGAAAAGACAAAATATTGTAATTTATATTATCAAAGCTTCAGTCGTAGATACCGAAATGTTCTACGAAGAACAAATTAATTACATCACAGTTTCATAACTTTAAGAAAATAAACATTTTAATTTGGTAGTCAAATAAAAATCGAGGATAATAAAAATGGAAATTCATTTGAACGGTATTGCTTCTAAACCCATTTTACTCGTTATAGTCTTTTTAAAATGAGAGGATACTAAATTTAATGGTAGATAATACTACATTTATATCTACAATTTTCGCTTCCATCTACGCTGAGAAGTATCCAATCTTGAACAATAATAGTTATTGAATTTTCAAACCAGTCATAGTTAGCATATGAAACTGGTGCAATTCTGTAATTAATCTCTTTCCGCTTTATCTCTCTTTGCAAAATCTGCTAAGGCTCGGATCTTATAAACGACGGAACGTTAAGGTATAGAAGACATGAAACGTTTTCATTGACGAGCGGTTTTTATCAACCAATCGGAACCAAGTTTTGGTGTTTATGTTAACGCCACTTTTTATATGAGTCGCATTAGACTGACGCCTAGTAGGATATTTTTCTGTTCGTAAGTAAAACGATTCGTTTTATTTCTATAGGAACCGGACATAAGTTCTATGCTACTGAGTAATGCTGGTTAAGCCTACATAAATATTCAATGTTATTTTAAATAGTCTACGATAGGCACTCTCAGAATAGCTCCAGCACGTCATCAATTTAACTTTATAACTACTGTTAGCCAATTACCAATTTCTACTCAATGTATTAGGGATGGTTTGAATCTAAATTAAAAGATGAAAAATGTAAACAAGCAGAGAGCAGTAGAGCACGTAGAGTTCGTAACAAGGACATATAAAATAGATGCATAATATAGATAATGCAAATTACTTTGTATGTATGATGTAGTTTTCTTCCACGCGTATAAAAATAATATACAGACAGAAAAATTTACTTTCTTAATTCAACGGCTGTATTCATGCAATAATGTACCCATAGTTATACCGATTTGAAAGATTTATATCAATAAGCTGATGAGTTCTCAGCAGGAAGCAGTCAATTCATCATAATTCATTGCTTCGAGTGCTTTCTCCATACTTCCTAATGGGCTAGTTAACGTCATACTGCTATTTGCGTAAGTTGTATAAAGCTGAGTTGGTCCTATGCTTTCTATTAAGTGTTTTCGAATGCGTTGTATATTAAATATGTGCTATAGCAAATAGGTGCTTTATTATATGCTAAAAACTTTAAGAAATTTATATATTCCCGTCCCATTCCCCTTCTATCCTATTCTACTCCTCTCTCAACTTATTATCATGAATCCCCCTTATTTACTCCCCTTCCTTCAAGCCGGCAAGGCATCTGCGACACTTTGAGGATGTAGATGTTCATAAAAAAGTTTTATAAATCACTTGGAGTCTGGTTTCGGACTCGTTGCTTTAAATTCTGTAGATAGATAAAATATATCTTATCGGCTAATCCAGGTAATAGTCTATCCCCATTGGAGGTTTTATCAAAATCTGTTCAGTAGTTACGGCATGATTGATACACAACATCCAAGCTTTTATATTTATAACATTAGTAGAAGATAGTACTTAATAGTATTTTATGTGTACTAATTAAGGTTGTTATAAGAGTTAGAAATAATTATTGCATTTATGTGTGAGTAACTGTGTCACACAAACATCCAATTTTGTGTGATTACAGTTTGAACGAAAGTGACCGAATTCCGAGAAACAATCGACGAGAAAATAATATTTTATACTCTTATTTTATCTAATATTTTACGGTCCACGGAGTCTATAAATAAATTAAATAAAAATGGGATCCTTCCTTGAATATTGAAACATAATATTATGATATGATTATGTTCTTATAAACTGTGACATTTCAATTTTATTTTCCATTTCATCACTATTACTCAGATGACCATGTTTGTCGATGCGATTTTTCTGTATCTACCTCATTTACGGCCGTTTTCAATATTCTATCTATCCCCTGTTTTGCTTACTAATGTCAAACAAATCTATCTATTGCGCTATATAATCTGAGATTACAATCTATCTGTATATAATCTTTGATACATTATTGAAAACGGCCGTAAATGACATTTGATTGTCAAAAGTCATAACAAAGGCTATCCGTTGACAGCATAATGAAATCAAAGTAAGTGCAAATAGATAGATTTGCCTGACTTTAGTAATTAAAACAAGGGATAGATAGAAAATAGCCGTTAATAAGTCGCTTTATTAATGACTAACCAGGCCCCGCGGTTTCAACCGCGTAACTTCGGAGCCCGTGGGAATTCCGTAATATACGCAGGTGAAACCGTGGGACACAGCTACTAATATTAGTAAGATAAGTAGGATAGGATAGGTTTAGAAGGAAGTAGGTCAATTTAGACGGCTAAATCTCTTTTAAAACGAGATTAAATAATCATAATAAAATATTTGCTTACACGTTACGGTTCTCCTATATTCTTTTTACCTTTTATGTCATTACTACGTCATATTATGCAGGTATCGGTTACTCATTTTCATAAAGTTATAGGTTATTTTATTTTAACTTTAATCACTTTGTAATATTTAGCAATTTTAAACGAATCATTTTTATGTCGTCTTTCATTAGGTACTTAATTTAGCCTTGTCTGGATTTCTAAGAATAGCTTAATTATATTAAAAAAATAAAAGTAAATATAAACAGCATTTGGAAAAAGATTCATTGATGGTATATATGTATATATTATTTGCTAACACGTGACGATGCTCTTATATAAATAATGAGTTACACTTTTTACCTTTTATGTCATAAGCACGTCATATTATACAGGTATTGGTTGCTTATTTAATATTATTGTGTTCTCTTATATTACAATAATAATATACTTTATCGATTTAAATATTGCAATTTTTAAATTGTAGGTAATAAAGCAGTTAATATCACTTTGACTAGATTTTAGAGAATTAATATTCTTTTGTCCTTTCGTCTCATTTATTTTCCTCAAATATGTCCTTATAATTGTTGTGCTGGCGTTATTGATAGTTAATTAACATGAATGAAGTAAATAGTTACTGGAATAATAAGAATAATGTGGATAATAAAGAAAAAACCTAAAGAAATTATATTTAAATAATTTTTGGAATTAGATGCATTAGTATGCAAGATATTAAAAAAACCAACCAGCCAAAACTGACAAAACTTTTAAATTGTTCGCTTCGCTTACATTTACTTTTCTAACAAAAGTATTATGTTTAAAATTCAAAGCCATACCGGTCTAAAAATTGGGCACACAAATACCTGTATTAAATTAAACAGTATATTCATCGATCGTATGACCATTATACAGTCTGATGGACTCAAGGACAACTCAAACAATGAGTACTTACTCTTATCAACAGGCGTTGTATCACTTGAACCAACAAACACTTTCACTACACTCGCATTTTGCACTTCGTGACGGATATTTTCTAATTACGTAATTGGGAATTTATTTGTATTTATTTAAAAATGGAATAGCGGAGATGGTGCGCGCGCGCAGGACCGTGTCGCCAATGAGACGGAACGGCGCGAGCTCGACGTACATTTTTTATATTCTTCATCCTATTAGGGTTCCCGACGGGTTACGGGAGAGGAATCTGGATTGATGTATAGACCCGTTTTATGGTGAAGTATGTTTTACTTTACCGTACGTTTTTCGAGTCGAATTTGCATAGTTTGTCTTTGCGATCATTCTTTATTTGTACCTTGATAAATGATAGCGTAACTTTTTGTTGTGTAATTGAATCGTTTTATAATTTTTTTTTTCATTCATAACTAAAATTGAATGTAACATGAATGTGTTTAAGATTTTGTTTTAAATTCATATATTATTTTTTAACTTATTTTTAGTATCCATTTGTTTATTTAAATCGGTATTTTTTATTTAAAGTACACATGTAATATTTAAAGAACGTATCTATGACTTTTGGTAAGCAATTCATTCATTATTATTGAAGAGATCCTAGTGACGTCACTTATTTGAAAGCAAAAGTATTAAATGTCTGTATTCTTAATGTTAGCACATTTTCTACAAAACGTTAATTAAATATCGTGAGACTAGGATTAAATCTTTTGAACAAAGTTTACAAGACAGAATGTTATTTATTGCAAGAGTAAGCAATTAATCTAGGCGAAGAATTTTGAACTCATTTGCCGAGTCGTTAAAACTGATTGGTCCCAAACAGAAACATTAAGATCTTAAACGATACTAAGAACACTTCATAAAAGATAAATTAAACTGACTATTTTACCTATAAACAAGGCGATTTCATTTATACAGACGTTTAAATCTATACGAAATAATTTTATTGGCAGAAGTTGTTCGTATCAACATGAGAGTTATACAATAACTTAAAAAAACTAAGGAATAATAACGTGCCTCATTAAAACCGGTTTTAAAACTTGTTGCATACAATGATTTCATCTTGATAAAAAAGTGACAAAGATTGACTAAAAGTTTCATCGTTAACTAGTCCAAATACCGAAAGGACTGGAGAGTCCTTACTTTAAAGGGCGTAATGTCATGCTGTTACCATCACTCTAATAAAAAGAAAAAGGGACAGTAGATGAATAATGATAATTAAACATCTCTCAAAGTTATGCAACTTCATATCAATGAATATGACATGAAGTTAGGAAAATTAAATCCGGCCAATGATTTTATTGAATGACGTTTTTAGAAATGTAGGTATCTAAATATTTTAAAGAAGGAAATAGTTTCCATCTGCTATGACGGGGCACTTTATTAGTTCGCATTTGTTTTTATTAAATCATACATAATCCTATCTCGTACTAAAGAATAAAGTATAAAATTTAAATTAAAAATATTCATTGGTTATGCATTTTATGTAACCCACTGCATGTTTGCATCAGCCCTAGAGGTAGTTTTGCAATATGTACGAAAATTAGTTTCGCAGAATGTTTATTGTTTATTGGAATATTTGTTGTATTGAGCTGTTATTATTTTAGTTCAATCACATTTTTTTCTTAAAGCTATACATATTTTAAAAACTGCTGTTTGTTCTCGTTGAAACTAATATAGATAATTATAGATTAGACTAATATTTTAAATTATAGTGCTTTACGACAACGTAAAATATTTAACCACTTTACAAACACATTTAGTCGATAACGCAAAAAATCTTTCACCAGATAAACCAGATCTTAAATGCTCATGATTTCGATAAGTTTTCCTCTATGAAGACGTTAAACTTTACCTTTGAAGTAAATTTTAGCGCTCAAGGTCAATGGGAAGTACCAGTTCTATTTTGATGATCATATGTCAGTTTGTCAGTGTGGAAAATGCGATACTTTGCTTATGCGTAGTCCGGAACTAAATGAGTTACCAGCTTGAATTTTTGGATTCAATTGTGTGCCTATAGCTTACTAGACGGTGTTCTAGTTCCATCCAGAGGTTCTCAAATAGAGGCATGACAAAACTTCGAAATGGTTCGAGAAGGGGTAGTACGACCAGACTTTAACCAAAAATCTATGGCATCACATAGCCATTTTGAATGCAAAAATAATTTACATAAATTAAATAACAATTACCGATCCTAAACCGATCGATTGAGAATCCTCTTTTTTTGAAGTCGGTTAAAAATATACATTTACAAAAAATAACAAATGCAGAAATGTAACATACGGGCGACACTGTTTCTTTCATATAAATTTAACGTTTTTGTTTTACAATATGAAACATGAGAATGGTTGCATCTTTTTGCCTATTTTTTAAATATTTGTAAATATTCAGCAAAGGTTTAAATATTGCAGTCTTCACGTAGGTGGTTTAGGCAACTTGTTCTACATAAAATTGTCTATTTTATCATACAAATAGTAAATCGTTATCAATACGGAGACGGAACAAAACTAATTGTCAAGGAAAGATACCGGGAATTACTTATCTAACACCCACGCAGGGACAAAACCAAAGTCACCGGTAAGTCCAAATAGCAACCACTGATAATTCCATGTATTTATAGCACATTTACCGGCAACAATGGGTAGTTAGATTTGTTCATCATCATCGTATAGTATTAACTAGCTGTGCTCCACGGTTTCACCCGCGTATACAGTCCGTTCCCGTGGGATTTCCGGGATTAAAAGTCCTATGTCATTCTCCTGGACCTAATTTATGTCCCGACAATTTCTTACCAAATTGGTCCAGCAGATCTCGAGTTATAACAAACCCGTCTTTGTTTTATATATGTAGATTTCATGGAACTGTTAAAGTATGAGTTGGGTTGTATTAAACGTGGTTTTATTGTAATTCTATCATGGGATATGATTAAATTGGATTTGGGTAACGTTACATTATAAAATACCATGATTTCGGTGAAAATCTACAACCAATATATCTACAGGATATGCTATGTCAACTGGTGGAAATAATCTACGTGAATTTCAAGGAATAAATGACAACTGATAATGGTTTAAGTGTGTCGTTTTATTAACAAATGTTTCAAAAAAGAACGATAACAGTATCAGTTAGACCGTGTAATTTCCCACACTGTAATTAAATCTGTGTACGTTTTACTCGGCTGAGTTTCGGCTCATTTTTAGTATCGTTTTCCCATAACGAGTGGACAATATTAACGATTTTTGATATGAAGAACTTAGTAGCTCCATTAATTGTCCTTTTATAAGCTTCAGCAGGCGTATCCTCGTGCAATATCTGTATCTGAGTGTCTGTTGATTGGGTCATGTTTCCTGGAACATACAATTTTATTAAAATAGAAAAATGTTACTCTGAATCGCAATAATTGATGTATTGAGTTTCTTTCTTGGAATTTTAATTTCCTGGCATTCTGAACAAACTTCGCTTGAATCGTTTGATAAAATATAGACATCTCATTTAAATAAAAAGAATTTTGTATAAATAACAAAATTATATACACCTGATTTTACTAAACCTTCAGCTATATATATAATCAGTGCTAGTTTGCCAAAGCTTATAAGATTTATCACCAACCTCTTAACTTTTTACTTTTCCAAAATATGTAAATAAAAAGCAATCATTAAGCTTCCATACAAAATCCTCATCGTCTTAGAACAACTTTTAATTGTTAATAACTCTCTATAGATTAAATTTTAATTGAATACAGTAATCAAGTTCATAATGGACAAAGCTGACCGATATTAAACGGCATAGTTTCGGCCGATCTCTGAACTATCTATGAAGACTAAATTATTGTTAATGGCCCAGAAGTTGATTGACATGGATAATTACTGAAGCGAGCCAACGGACTGATGTTATGCAATTAACATGTGCGTATAACCAGAGAATTACACTATTAACATTTGTTATTATTAACATGTAATAGTTTCTACTTTGCCTGCATAAATTGTTCTTAATCCGGCCCTTTTTTCAAGATTGTTACCTGATGTCTCCTATGCCCAGTTCCTATAACAATAAAACAAGTACTTTTTCTTGCGGACATTACATCCTACAAGGCTTAAGTCTTAAGCGTATCTAAAATAATCGTGGCATTAACATAACTATCAAATCTTGGTTCCGATTGGTTAATTATAATCGCTCGTTAATTAAATCTATTTATATCCCTTATACTTTGACGATTTATTATCAACTTTAAAAACGTTCTTAATAGAACAGTATTACGTTTAATAGGCAGCTTTGTTGTAAAGAATCCTTCATACATGTTCATCGTTTATTACTAGGGAGCTTTCTTTTGACTAGACCCCCAACTTTTTTCCTTACAGTAATATTGGTAAATGTTAACTTAATAGGTAGCGAGAATTTGCCAATTAAAAAAAAATATTACAAACCGATGTTTTTGTTAATTATCTTGATAATTATTAGATTTTATTATTATTTATTATTTTATTATTATAATTATCTAAATAGCGTGAGAAAAAGTAGCCCTACAAAATAAGTTTTTTTGGGGTCCCCTTCTCTAACATGTATCATAAACATGGTCATGAAAAATAATAATTAACCAGCTGATATTTTTATTGGTTAGCTCAGATTTGCATAGTTTACCACCCGCAATGTCCTACAAATTGCGGGGCATGTCATCTTGATTCTGTGGTCAAAAGTTGACAAAACCGCAGGACTTTTTTTATTAGTAACTATGGGACAAAGATATTACGTGATAGGTAAATATATTTTCGTACAAATAAAACAATGTCCTACAAAAACAAAGGTATGTTTTATTTGTTCTACAAAAAGTGTGTTTGTAATTTTCAACTATGTAACTGGAGGACTTGGTTGGTCTAAAGGAAGCTCGTTACGAAAAATTAGTTTGTTAGTAATAAATGATGAACCGTGTACCAGGGATCCTGGACTAATAGTGTTCTGAAAATAACTAAAGATAATTAATAATTGTAATAATAACCAACATTAATTACTTGTTCAAATAATACAGTCTGTGTATCCATCCGGTAATTACATTTAATTACATTTATAATAGATATTCAATAAAATTAATATTTTGGTTTCAATACTGATCATGAATTTATTTGATTTAAAATGAGCTTGAAAGTTTTATCATCAAATTATATGAATAGACTGCGTAGGTGAAGATTAAAAGAAGATTTATATAATTTGTTATTTATCATCTTTCGTAGTTGAACTTCTGGGCTATTTCATATTATTAAAAGACGGATTTCGCTTCACACCCACTTTTATTCCATCTCAAAGGAGCCATGAAATTCCCTTCTCTTTGAAATTCGAAACATTGTGTCAAATTCAATTTAAATGTTGGGTGTACGATTTCATCAAAATATTAAGTGATGGTTTCCTCAAAGAACAAGAATATTGTTTACTATTTGCTATGTTCTAATCCGATTTTAATCATTAAGTTTTTGTTTCGTGTTTATTGATGATATTTTAACCGCAATTCTCATTTTAAGAGTACTTACGCAATATACAAGATCGTAACGATTTACCTATCCTCAGCGTAAAGAAGGAAACTTGAGGATCTTTGTGGTACACGATTTGACCATTTTACTTGGGTATTATGTTTTATGTGTGAATTAGCCGGTGCGGGTCAGAAATGACTCGGTGGGCAAGTACATGTAACTGTCTTTTATATCTATTTTACAAGCTCTTACGTTACTTGCAATGTTTGTTACATTTGTTGGTAGGTTCACACCTAGCTTAGATAAGTGCACTCCAAATTATTATACTACGAAATTTAATTTATTTCAAGATAATTCAACTTCAGTACTCCTACCATGACTTAGGTTTATATAATAATCAACTTTTATAGTTAACATAGAAATAGAACGCAATAAAACTTGAACACTAAAGAATATATTATATTCTTTCCTATAGTTGCAAACGTTTGCTTACTTCACAAACTCTTGGTTAACTATTACTAGACTATTGCTTCTTAGATAAGACTTTAACATTCAATAGAACAGACGCGAAATATTTTATACGCGTTTTACATATCTAGTTAAATTAAAGCATACCTGGACCGAATCCAGTTTTGTGTTCCACATAACAATAGGTGTAGCCAATGAATACTCCCATGGCTATAGCAGACATGATCATGATGATAAAGGCCGCGGTGCAAATGACGCAGACCAACCATTTCGGTTTGCTGAAATAATATTAATATACAGCGTTTTATTGATTGCAAAGAGGCGGGGACCGACGTATATTTTTTATTCGAGCCAAGCAGACGATGTGATAAGTTTTCTGTGTACAGGCACATTTTTTGGCCTTCAGAGATCAAACGTAGGTTTCCTCGGTTGCAATGCGATTTCCTGAAGCAACGTTATGGTTCCTGATTTTGCTCTAATTAAGACCAGATAAATGAGGGAAAAGCCAAGTTATTTTCATAAAGTAAATTATCACTATCAGCATTATACTTTTAGAACTTAATTTCCTATTAAATATAACTTACTTTTGTAAAGATTCTGGTAAATTTTCAGACTTTAAAAGCGTATAACTAGTCATATTATTTATCTTTGTTTGTTACGAAAACATATAATTAAAATATTTGACATGACAAAGTTTTCAAATTATTGTCCAGTTAAATTAAAAAGAATCATATTTTTTTTATTGACACAGATTTTATAAAAATTAAAAATGGTAATGCCAAGCGTCTATGTTTCGATGAACTATTTCTTGTTTTTTATTATTCTATTCTTAATACTCTTTAATCTATAGATTTTAGTTCACTTTTTGACAAATCATTTTATATTTTGTGTTTTTATATTTTAATTTATTTTTATACATTCTTAATAACACATCTTGCCATAATTACGTATAAATAATGTGTCACTGTACTAGAATATTTAATTGTCTTGGAAGTTTAGGATATATTGTTGAAAGGTAATTTTTGGAAACACTCATTAAAAATTTATTAAACTGTAACCACTTTTTAATCTTACACATAAACCCCACGGAAAATTTTTGAGGATAAAAGGAAGCCTATGTCAATCCCGTACACCCAACTGTATATATTCCGAGAGCTAGGACCATTTTGGAAAGGTGTTTGAGGCAAGCTGAAAACTTGTATGATGCTTCTTGCATGGGGTATAATACTTTTCCTTGTATTATACCCATAGGAGAAAAATTACTCTAACTTTTGGAATAATAATATTGGTTCATAAGATACAGAAATTTTGTATATAAATTATTTGGGATTTAATTTTTATTTCATTCTATTAATATTTGTCCTCAAGCAAGATATAAGAGGTTCAGTTTTTAAAAGTGTTAGTTCTAATATTGCACTATTTGTTTAAAAGTTATTCTTAAATTGTTTTTCACACCATGTTTGTAAATGTGGTTTTCAGAGGGTTGAAAACTTTACTAGTTTCAGTCTAATTTAGCTTATTACGAAACTATGGCGATATTAAAACTTCTAGAAATTACCCAGAACTCAAATTTCTAAATGAAATGAAGCGTTGATAAAATTCCTTATTATTTAAAAACTTCGCAATAATTTTCGCAATAATGAGTTCTGGAAACCGAGATTGTTTTGATTAACGGTCGTTTTCAATATTCTATCTATCCCTTGTTTTGCTTACTAAAGTCAGGCAAATCTATCTATTGATGTGCCTCCGGAAAACATACAGCATTATTATGAAGAAGCAGTGTGTACTTAGCCTTAGACACGCGATTGTCTGCATAGATTATAGAAATAGTAGTTGCAATGTTCACCACTAGTTGGCGCCACTATCAATACCAGCAAGGTGATGTAGGTAACGACATCATTGTCCAAGTCATAGCGTTGTGTACTCTTGCGAGTAGCGGTTGTCCTTCTAACTAAGCTTATCAGCGTTTAGAAGGGTTTACTAGTAACCAGTGCAGTGACTAGTTTAGTGATTAAAAATCGGAATATAAAATTCGTCGTTATTTTCGTGACGTCTAACGGAGACGTTAAAGTCTTCTCTGGTGCCGGCGATGCTCGAGGTTCAGTTACATCGCATTCACCGGAGGTCGAGAGGGACTTGGACGGTCGAGGAAACACAAAATGTGCACAGGTAACGTCGATCCTCGGATCGGCGCGTTACATAGCCAGGTCAGTTTACCTTATTAATTATTTTATGCATCAGTAAATGTGCACATTATGCAAGGGAAATGGAATAATAATATTTTTAAGTACCCTTTAAACAAAATACATATCCAATTTTGTATCTTATTCATTGACAAGTGA
>LQNK01000404.1:1377388-1387487 GCA_001586405.1 Phoebis sennae
TCTATGCAGACAATCGCGTGTCTAAGGCTAAGTACACACTGCTTCTTCATAATAATGCTGTATGTTTTCCCTCTCGGCACATAATATCGGTTTTATTGTTGTGTAAAACCGTTATATTTGCACTTACTTTGATTTCAATACGCTGTCGACGGATAGCTTTTGTTATGACTTTTGACAATCAATTGTCATTTAATCTGAGATTACAATCTATCCACAATCTTTGATACATTATTGAAAACGGCCGTAAATACTGAAAAAAGGTAATTAGAATGTTTGATTGAAAATGAAAGTTAAATATTTATGAGATGTTTAAGCTGTTTGTTTCATGAACTATAATAATGAATCATACGATTTTCAGAATAGAAACAGTCTTTTAAATCCTTTGATAGTTAATTAATATGAGAGACTTTTAAATCCTACGCATAAAAAATAATAACTACATTTTATCTTTAATATATATATTTTTTTCATTTAATATTCGAGCTAATTTATTCACTTAAAATAACTATTAACTGCATTAGCACTCTTATTGTAATGAACACTGAAGCGAAAAAAAAATCACCGTTAAATTTTAAAGCATTTGTTGAAGAGATACTTGAATTTGAACGGGATCTAAAAATACACTCCAAAGATGTATTTATTTCAAAATAGTTAATAAATATATAAATAATTAAGGACGGTTTGCAAGCCACTAACCCTATTTATACAATGGAAATATATCTAATCTATACTAATACTAACCGCGCCCCGCGGCTTCACCCGTTTAACTTTTGAGCCCAAGGCAACTCCGGGGTTAAAAGTAGCCTATATTATGGTATTCTGAACCCTTTCCTGTATAGTATACCAGTGTCATCATAATAGGTTCAGTAGGTTTTGCGTGAAAGAGTAATAAACATACATCCTTACAAACTTTCGCATTTATAATATTAGTAGTATTATATAGAGGATGTTTGTAATGTTTTCATACTATACTACTAAACTGATTTTAAAAGATTCATACAATATTTGAAAGCTGGGTCTTCATTCAGAGACATGGCACGTAGCAGCTAATTATATAAAAATAAATATCA
The DNA here is from genome assembly GCA_001586405.1 of Phoebis sennae. Lineage (NCBI taxonomy): Eukaryota > Metazoa > Arthropoda > Insecta > Lepidoptera > Pieridae > Phoebis > Phoebis sennae. The sequence continues at coordinate 1,378,459 of LQNK01000404.1, forward strand.
AAATATTGTATAATGTTTAGGTACATCATTTTGATTATTTTCAGACTCACATCATGCTGTGCCATGACTGCAGTGGTATCATGTCTCGTGTCCACTCTCATATTTATGCTGGGGGTTGGCATCGGCATCGGCTACAATTACTGCTACGTTGACATGACATCGGATCGAATAAAAGATGATGGTACTATTCCATTTATTACCCAATAATTATATGCGAACTAAGTATCTTAGTCGGCAATAAATCATTTAGCTTACTTTGTAAAATTGCGGCACATTCGATTCGATATAACTATATTAAAATTCAGTTTTAATACTCGTAATAAACAGATAATATAATACACATTATCTGTGGCCTGTATTCACAAATAATATAACTGTTCATACAAGTTTTTCTTTAGGCTATTTAACAAATTAAATTTCTGTAGTTGTATGAAAATATACTTTTGTTAATAATCTTTGCATAACCTTTACCCAAGGTTCCCATTATCAATTGTTTTAATACGCATCCATTTAATAATTCACGTAAATTGTGACTAAGTATCAAATAAATATTTTAATTGAATCCTATATAGTCCATTGAAATGTTACATTTCTTTAGGCTTAGCTTGTGTTTGTAGATTTGGACGTTATTTTACTTTTTTTGAGGGACTAATGCTTTGTTAGATAAACCAAAAACTATGTGCAGTCCTTTATCCAAGATGGCCGCCGTGGGACAAGGGTTGCAACTCCACATGTTGGCTTTAACTCCACACTAATCCCTCCTTGACATCTAATATATAAAATTGCGTCCTCTGGCAAACGCTAACCCAAATGTAATTTTTCAATGAATCAATGGTGATTTCAGATTTCAGTGCAGTTTACACAAAAGATATGAGCGGCATAGTGGAAGTGACGGAGAGCATGCCCAATATCGCTAAGGTATCAAAGGCATTACAAAGGTCTTTGGAAATCAAACCAACCATGAGAGTTCGTTTACAAGATGGCGTCGATTTGCCTTTGCTTATAAAGAGAATACGACAATCGAAACAGAATATTACATTACATTTAACGACATAGGATGGAAATTCTTAATCATTGAAGATTACTTGTTTAGTTCGTTTCGAAGAGCTATTGAATTTGAATGTTCTGGAAGACAGTGAACAATGACGTAATGATTCATTTTTTTGTGTTATATATCATATTGGATGTATACTGTTTACTTTATTTTTACATGTTTTTTACTGCATATGTATTTGTAAATGCTCTTTTTATTTATTAAAGTTTATTCATGCTTTTCTTTTTTTTAAGACTAAGAATATCTGTGAAAACTCACCGTCAAATTTCGTCTCAAATTTGTCCGACAGTTAATTTTTAATGAATCCATAACTATTAACAGTTTAAAAAAATACTCAGACACCGGGTGTTCTGAATACTTAGTGAGACAGATTTAATATATGTAACAAGAATAATTAGAACTTGTGATTACTTCATGCATGGCGCATGCACTTAGATCAGAGTGCTATGTATTCTCCTTGTAGGATTTGGTTACGCATAGACAAAAGAAGATTGATTTTTGACTTTACTTCTTCTATAATTTATATTTACTATGACAATAAGACTTTTGATATCGCATTATTCCCACGTAATTAACTAATATTGTGATTTTTCCTGAAGATAGTAATATTATTTAATGGGTTGCGTAGTTAGCGTTATCTCCCATTTATTGCACATCTCGGAGAAGTATGTACAAAACATGTTCACATAGTCTGCCGTTTGTCTTCCATTTATTAAATTAACTTCTGTTCGATCATCAACTTCTTATCCATTTTCCGTCCTTGGTGTTAGATATTTAGTCGCATTTTAATTAAACAAATATTTCAGGTTATCTCTTTGCTTCACATGTGCTGCCTTGGTGTCGTGTATTATAGTGACCATCACGTTGGTATTGTGTGTGGGGATTGGTATTGGATATAATTATTGCTATATTGATTTTAAAACTAAACATCGATACGGTAAGAAACTTGTAATTTTGAACTCTGTATATTCAAGTTATGTAATTTTCAACCGTAAGGATATTTACTATTATGTCTTCTTTGCGTAGCAGAAAACTGTTCATCTTGGAGCAATTTTGCGTTATTATTAAGTATGAAATACGTAGATAATAGAAAAGTATTGAATATTCTGTAAAGATATATTTTTTTGGTTTCAAATTATGTGACAGCATAACAAATCTTAAAAGTTCTGAATATTTTATTCATACTATTCAGCTTTAAACTGTCGTTGTAAATGGAGTAGAAATTACACTAAAACATTGCATTTCAGTTCCAGCACGATATCGTTGGGTTCGGTATCACCCTACACCACATTGGCGTCGATCAGGAGATGATGATGCGTACTACGATTATCTATCTGAAAATGGAGACGTATCCACAATAGAAATGCAAGTAACAACATCTACTGAACCTTATGAAAGCGATACTACTCCACTTGAAAACACCAATGAAGAACAAGATGGTCAACAAGAAATCACAACAAATTCAACAAACACAACAAACATAGCAGATATAATCCTTAATGAAATTATCAGGGAGAACGCTACAGCAACAAATATAAATGATATAATTTTGAATGAAATAATTAAAGGAAATGCCACTGCCAGACCCTTTAACTTAAGTAATACAATAGAAGTAAATGAAAGTGAAAATTCGAAACTTCTCATTCCTATAAGTGGCTTGGATTTAATTTCTCTCTTGTCAAAATGGAGAGCTGAAAATAGAAATTATTCACTACAAATAGTAGTGTCATAATCGTTTTGAAGTATTATTTAGATGGTTGTATTTTTATTTTAGACATAATTTTGTTATACTTTTAAGAATATTTTTGAATAAATGTTGTTTACTTTCTTGTTCGAATGTGATTGATTCCTTATATGGTGATGAAACCTTTAAATTGACGAGACGTTTTGGTATATTAAGCATATAAAGTTAGTTTTAAGTACATAAGTGCTAAATTTTTGGAAATCTGCTACTGTGCGCTTCACCCACCCACGCAGACCTAGAACGAACTACCTAAAGTATTTTTTTAGATAAATTCGACATGGGACCTTCAAGAAATGAAGGCTACATGTCAATCAAAGGCCGACAAAGCCCCTGCGACACTCCTGGTGTTTCAGGTGTTCATGGGCGGTGGAAATCACTTAACATTAGATAACCCACTGGCTCCCTTGCTTGCTCTACCATATAATAAATAATTTTTCTGTAATCCAGAATAGATGCTATTTTTAATAGACCTAAGTTCACACGCACCAATCTTGAGCAACGGGACGAATCGCTGAGTATTTTTTTCTATATCTAGAAATTAACAAACGAAGTTCTTCAAAATAAAGGAAAACATCAAAGTATATATTTTAATGCTTTCCTTGTGATTTTTTTTAACTTGTAAATATTGTAGAAAAACTCGTAGTTAATTTTTTTCTATTCTGTAGATAAATAGATGAACTTTTTATTCTTTGAAATTGACACAAATTGACTTGCCTTGCACTCTTTATTCTAGTTGCATTCTAGTGTCATGCTGCCTGAGGCTATTATTACTCGATAAAAATAATTATAGTTCCCGTCTTTAAAAACGATTTTAAGCTAATCATTTCCCAATGGTGAAGTAGTAAACCGACTTCAATGGATCTTGCTGTAGGAACAAAACTACAAGCAAATGCTCTTAAAGGAATTTAAATTATGTGGTATGCTGAAAATGCTTATTAGTTGTTCAATTTGGTTTATTTAAAGAAAGTTTTCTAAGTTATTGGAAGGATTATCAACTGGCAAAGTGAAGGGAAAATATTTTTAGTCCAAAGTTGTGATATTAGATAGATAGCAAGTTCAAATCGTAAACCTGGCTGCGAGCAATTTATCTTGTTTGCTTGGCTCGAGTTTTATTTTGTTTTCGCTAGGTAGTAGCCTCCTAAATATTCCACGCTCACTCGATTTATTCCAATTTCGCTTGATTCATGACAAAGTTTCTCGTTCTTTTGGACAAGATTAAACAGTAGGAAAAATGTTTGGAGGCAATTTCAATTTCACGTGTCTTTCAGTAACTCGATTTAATAATGTTTCTTGGTTATTAAAATGTTAATCCTGCCGATTCTGATATTCCTTTGAAATTATTCGAATGTGAATAAATTATGTGGCGTGTTGTTTTTGTTAATTAGGACTGCCTCTTTAATAATAATATGCGAGAGTAAAATGTAGTACTGAAACGAAAAACTTTATTTATTATTTAGTTAAATGCTTAATATTTTGTACTTTAATAGCATGCAGACGAAGAAACAGGCGTAGCCTAGTTGTTGTGATAATGTTGTGTAATGTTATTTGAATGATTTTTTATATAACGTTACGTGACTACAACAATAGTATAACTGTTTTGTAAATAGGTAGTTTTGTAACATGTTAAGGGGCATAGGACTTTTCTGTAGCCTATATTAGCGGTGTAAGAAGGAACTATAATAATAAAATAATATAATTTTTTAAATCTTTATCAAATTAAAGAGGGTTATAGGTTGTATTTGAGGTTTGTATTCCAACGTGATCCGACCAGGCGGTCACTAAAATACAATGGGTAATTTAGTGACCGCCTGGTTGGATCAGTGGTCCCCGTTGGATGTGAAAAACTGTCTCAGTCTTAAATGGCACAGCAGGCTGATCACCTACTTGCCCCAAAAGAAAAATCATTAAGTGAAAGGAATGTAAATCGGATGTTATTAACATTCCTTTCACCGACTGATTTGCTCCAATTGGGACGCGTTGATATTAATGCTTCTTGTTTAATCTGGCAGTTTTCGTAATATCATAATCGGTGGAGGTGGAAGCGGTTGCTGCATCCCGATCCCGAACCCATGCAGTTGTTGCTGCCGCTGCTGCGTGGAGATTCTCTGCAAGTTACTGTGCTGTGCCTTCGTGCTTGCTCTCCTCGCTGTGGGCATTTTCATCTTGGCTGAACTTTTGTGTGAGTATATTTTGTGATTGTTCTATGAATCTTTGTATTAGTACGTGTGCCTTTGTAGATTGTACCAAATTTGGCATTTGACGATTATAGGTTATAGGAAGAAAGAATGCATTTTTTGTTATCATGTTTTTTAAACTGAAAATTTAAAGGAATTATGTAAGAATTTTGATGAACTGTAAATTTTTAAGTATTATTCAGTTCATTTATTACAAATAAGGTCTTTACAAGATTACACTCTATCTCTTATTTCGAGGTGAAATTTTCTGGGCATACTTACAGCAACAGATCAATGTACCAGTGGATATTTTATTTGTTCTTCATTTACGATGATTTTAAGATTATAATACGGTTTAATATTTTACAGGTTCATAGTCGCTGCTCATCACTCTTTCACAAAGGTTAGAAGATTTTTAAAAACAAATTTAAATGTCATTTTACACAGTCATCCGTTGACAACATCGCGTGATGTTTATGAAAAGGGTAAAATAAAAATGCGGCTGCACAAAATTTTAAATGAGAATTCAAGAATGAAGTAATGTGGTATGTTGAAAAAGCATCGCAAAGAACTTTTTGTTGTGATATAAATTTAAATCCAACGTACAAATTATTTAGAAGTGGATATTTTGTTGAGTATAAAGTTTAGATGTATGAACAAAAGTTGAAAGATTGATGACTTTAAGAATATCAATCAATCATACGTAAAACAAGTACAATACAAGCATGAACATTTGATTCCATAAAATATATATTATGTTACGTAATGTAATATATCTCTTGCTTTTATTACGTTATTTTCTTTCGTAGAGTATGATTAACTTACCGGGAGGTTTACCGTTGTCAATTTATTTGTAATATAGGAAATGTAATTTAATAATGGGATTTTAGAATTTACAAAATAATAACCTACTTTCATTAATATTTCCACTGAATAAATTGAGTGATGTTCACATAACTGTTTGGCAACAAAACCAAAATAGAATAATTTAAGTTCAGTTACTTATTATGAGGATAAAAATGTCAACTTAATTTACTGAAATTGTCCATAAACATTCATAAAAAAGTGTGTTGCTTATATTAAAACGTTCAGAGATATAGGACTGAGTTAATTTATTGTTACTCCACTAATAACTGGCCTACTAATAAACATTCTTTCCACCATAGTTAATTTAATCTTTTTACTCCCTTGTAGTAAAAATTGGCTGGGACCCTATATATTCAGATTTCGAACTATTTTTAACCGACTTACAAAAAAAGGAGGAGGTTATCAATTCGACCGTATTTTTTTTTTTTTTTTTTTTTTTTAGTATGTTACCGCATATCTCCGGCGTTTATGGACCGATTTGGAAATTTTTTTTTGCATTCGAAAGAGTAGAGTTCATGTGTGGTCCCATAGAAATTTGGTTCAAGTCTGATCATCCATGTGGAAGATATTCCAGGGAACTCCTCGAAAATCAACGGAATAAGCTCTGCGGTTAAGGTTTAATGACGTATATATCAACTAAATTGTGACTAGATGATGTGATTACCCTTCACAGGACACTAAAAAGGATAAAATAAAAATTTTTGCCAAAAAATAGAACCGACTTCCTCGCTCTAAAAAGTAGAAAATAACTTTTATTTCATTTTTGTTGAAATCTATACAAAGTCGGTGCCTTTATCTATTTTCAATTTAACAAGATTTTTTACATTGCTTGATAGTACTTTAAATTATTAAATATTAATTTAAAAACATAATAATTTATTTTTCAGCTGGGGTAACATTTATGTAAGCAATGATGCTATAAATGTCGCTGCTCAGATTTTCATCTGCCTTATCGTCTGCGCTATTGGCCTCATAGCCGTATTGGTTCTGCTGGTTAGTGACGTCATATGTAAGTATGAAATTAATTCTAAACCGAATTTTGAAATTATCATATTTTACTCAGAAACTGAACACATATGAATTTTAATGGCCTTGAGATCTGAGGCGATATAAAGTGGCGATTCATAGAGTATCCATTTTTTTATAAAAAGCTTTGTGAAATAAAATCCCTATCGAATTTACTTGAGCATTTGAATGAAATTAATTTCAAGTGAAGTGATTAATTTAATACATGATTTTTAATTTTCAGAATCAAAATGAACAAAACGCTTAATAATCAGTCACTTGAACGTTTTATTACAAGGAAAATTGGGTTTTGTTTAGAAGACAACAGATCTGTTTACTCTGTGATTCATTTTAGTGATGTCTTTGTAAATTGTGGAAGTTTATATAAAAGTGTTTTTGTGACACGTTTATTAAAGTTTGCATCAGACTTCTCATAGTGATTTTCATTTGCAAACCTGAACAAAACAAATGTTTTATTCGTAGGAACATACATACCTATTGTATAATAAGGAGGTACCTACTCTTTTTAAAAAATATATTAGATGTACAGAAATGGTTTGGTTACTGTTAACGCATAAGATAAACAGTGAGAGCCGATAGTAAAATAATTTACGAACAATAATTAATCCATCATTCTTTATTCCCAATATAGATTATAAAATGATGCGTATACATATATTTGCTAAGTTTAAGCCAAAGGGAGTCGATTATTGTGAACACTCTAAAAACAGTCTTATTCTTAAAAATTCGAATTTATGTTAGGAAATTGTTTGCTTATGGTAAAAGTCTGCCCATAAAAATTTCGTGCGAGCACTACAACCAAATTTTAGGGAGTTGATTGAGGCAACCTGAAAACTTGTGTGATGCCTCTCCTATTATACCCCGACATGGAACTACAGACCTGGCTGGTGAGTAGGTTAACTTAAAAAAAAATTATCAAGGACACAATAGCTGTACTTATTTGATCTTGAAGCAAATTGCCTATTCAATGTGATTTCGATATGATTGGATTAACTTAACTATAAGGTTCGATACCTAAATTAAGAAACAAAAACCTTTTCTTCGAAATCAATTTCTTATAATGTCTTTATCCATCGGAGACACAAGGCAATTTTTATTAAAATTGGAAAGTGATTCTTATAAATGTAGTAAAATTATAAAATGACTAGCTATACAACGCAATTTCACCCGCATATTTTAATCTGCCTTTCATAATACAAAACATTTTTTAATCCATATTAAAAGATAAGTAATGAAATGAAAGTTAACAAAGGCATGGTATTTCCTAATTTTTCTGTACGTCAGATATTTCCTGAAGAAAGAACACTGTAGTCCCTTCCTTGAGTCAGTCACGTACTTCCCTCGTTTTAGTAAGTTAACCAATTCTTGATTTTGTTGGGGTTGTTTCATAGTCTTTAGTTAAGATATACTTACTGAACGATAATTACGGTAAATAATAGAATTTGAATATAAGAATAACATAACTTTTAATTTTACAATGAGTGAAAATAACTTAAAAATGTTCACACGTGGCTCACATTTAAACCTCAAAATTAGCCTGGTAGTAACATATTATCTATAGTTATCTAATATCATTGCGTTTCAGACATGTTACAGTTGGCTTTCAGAACAATTGACACTTGCTTGATTTATATGACATTCTTGGATAAACAATACTGTATTCTCAGCTATAGATTTTATTGTAAAATACATTGAAAACAATAGTCGTGGAATATGAATTGGATTTAGTTTGTATTATGTGGTAAGTTTTAGTACCAATAAGTGTTTCGTGGTAAAATTTCCTGCACAATTTCAGGAGCAAATAATACAAACTATAATAATTGATGCTGTTGTACAACTCAAAGAGCTAAGTAATTGGAAGTCTTATCATTGAAATTTATAGCGATATGCACTAGCAGTAGTTTTAAGCTAATTTATTTCGTCGTCGCTGTAACATTATTAATTGTACTACTACGTAAGTACTGTATTATTGTGCCGAATAATTTATATTTTTATATAATGACGGAGCAAAGAAGTAGGATCACTGCCTTCTAAGACGGCCTATATCTGAAATATAACCCACAAGAGTTTTGGTCGTATATCAGTAGCCTGCGAACCAAAGGCGGTTTCGAACCTAGAGTTATCTATAAGGGTGAATCTAAAAGTGGTGTTGCAGCGGCTGAAT
>LQNK01000404.1:1388375-1422740 GCA_001586405.1 Phoebis sennae
TGTTTGCATTGCCATCCTGTAGAACAGTCGCCAGGAGCAAGTCTCCACTACCGCGTACTCTCAATCTATTAAACAGGTTCCTGGACTCAAAACCAGAGTATGATATATTTGAGACTGCGAACCGAAAATTTTTATCGGAATGCTTGAAGTTTTGCGAGATGCATGTATGACTGTGAAATCTCATGTTTATAATTTTGTTTTTGTTAATAATTAATTTACTTGTATAAATAGTGTAAGTGGTTTGTAACCGTTCTATTTGTATTAATAAATAAATAAATAAATCACTAGAAAACTGTCAGGGTCTCCCAAGTTTATGGGCTGACTTAACGGGTTAATAAGGATATTTCAAAATAAAAGTGTTTTTGGGTTTTAATTGAAAAGTTTTAAATACCTACCGTATTTTGCTGAATATTCTCTAGTATATTAATGAATAACTTTTTCTTCTTGCAGTTACTGTTGTGTAAACCTGACGAAGCTGCTTTGCTTTCTCATACCAATGATCATAGCGGTTGTGATCGGCACATATATTTATAACTACATTAAGTCTGTTCGTAAAGATATACCTTGAGATCTTTATCTTCTTTTGATATACATTATGCGGCTCCGTAATACAAGCAGGTGTGAGTTATAGCTGTTTTTCTTTATTATATTATAAGGGTTTATTTAAAAAGATGCGTATTTCATTTTCACAATGGTTCTTTAATATTAATTTATCTTATTTATGCTACTTTTCAATTATCGCTGTTCATTTTCGAAGAAAAATTTTAAAAGTCTTATTCATTTTTGATAAATAAAATAATTTTATGCAGAATAATGTCAATTTACTTTAAATAATCTTTTGAATCACACAGTCGTTATATAATTTGTAGTAAGTGTTTGAGATTATTCATATCAATATTATAGTCCTTGTAAATATTCAACGTAAAATGTCAGGTATAAAATCAAAAACTACTTTTTACAACAGTTCTGTTTATAGTTGGCGCAAATCAAAAATTTAAGTTTCGTAATAAAAGTGAAATAACTATTAACTTACCACGAATGTTCACTGTATATAACCTAAGAAGAAGACTATAATGTGAAAATTCTGTTTCATTCTCACTCATGTCTCATATACTTAAGTTCCTACTTTAACTATAATGGTACTAGTTTACGCTTCCTTTCTGTCCGCTGTCACTTCAGCTAACTTACGACGAACACTGAACGTAAAGCTGTCGGAATTTACTCCAAAGTTTGATAATATTCATCTTTCTATTCAACGCTCAACCGCCTTTATCTCGAATCTTCTGGAACTTGAATGAAAAATGTACATGCTTGAAGTGGAAATAATTTTAGAATATTTATTTTGAAGGATAGTCGTTCGTGAAATAATTTGAGTGCATTATCAGAATAACTTAAGTGTCTTCTATAACTACTAGTATTATAATGTTTCAAATATACAGAAATGATATAGTTTAGTCCATATAACGTTTTGTTTTATAGTACGTACTTAAAGTCCCTTCCAATAAATCGTTCCATGTGTGTTGAAAATGTGAATTGACCTTCCAGGTTCCACAAGTTGTAAATAAAATTAGTTAAAATTTGTCAGTCACTAAAATTAAGATTTGTAAAGAAATTATTTCGTCAACTTAATGTATGAAATAAGAACACCATAATGTGTAGCAACATTGCATTAAGATTCTTTTATTTAGTGTTCGCAAAGCAATCCACTTCGAATCATAAATTCTCTGAGTGGTAATTGAGAAAGCTTGGGCAAAGAATACTAACTATTCTGCGACATGATTTGGGTCAAGCTCGCATTTTCCATCAAAGTGGAAATGATCACACCCAGGAACATTGGTAATATATGAACGCTTTACTCTTGTCTGACTCAATTGATGTTTAACTTTGAAATATGCTTAAATATAATTTACTCCTACTCTCGAAGTCATAGCACGATGTTAAAAATATAAATAAATTTTCATTTAAAAATATTTTAAACTATGTTAATGAACATCATGAAAATAGGTTGACGACGACGAAAAAATGAACATTCTTACCTCCCAGGGAGTACAGAATTGGTTTTGTACTGGATTGGAATTAACAGCCCTGAAGCATCTGTAAACGTTAAAAATCGTGCAACCACTGTATACTTTTAACACTGTGGGGCCATTGAAACTGTGTAAAGTATTGTTACCGTATTTAAACATAATAAGCAAAAATTTGTTTTGTTATTAATTTAATATCTTAAATAGCTTAATAACATAGTGAAATTTTAATGAAGATTAATTGCTTAAAACGCTCGTGAAAGATTATTAATGTTTCGTTTTCATAATTTCTCAATTAATTATCTGATCATTTGACCATATGCCAATGCAGAAATATGGCAAATGAATGAACTCTTTAGGAAGGTAAACTTTAATTTGTATTTATTTTATTATCTACATGTTTTTTTTTTAAATAAAAAAAATCACATACTCAAATCCCTGCGTTAGAATAAATTGATGGACAATGTTTTTTATTTTCAAATAAAATATAGCCTATAAGTTGAGCCTAATATTGGTCTATCAGCATATAAAATATTAACAAATTTGCCCAATGGTTTTTACATGATTGACGCACATACCAATAGTTAAACAAACAAACAGATATACACCCAAACAGAGAAACAGAAAAAATTGTAATCCTAAATTGGGATCTATAAAACATACATATTGCATAACAATCACCCTTTTAAAAATATTCACTGTACAGAATTGGTTTGGTTACTGTTTTATTATATTTATAGTTTAGTACGGATTAGTAACAATAAAAATAAGCTTAATAAAGATGACAAACATTTAAATATATTGTAATTAGAATTCTAATATATTTTACCAGACGACTTAATTACATCATTTCTATTTTAATGGGTACTCATGTATCATACATTTATAGATAGAAAAATAAATAAGGGTCTTATTTGACACGAATTTTCTATTCATAACATATTAAGTAAAACAGCCTGTATCCCAAAGGAAACCAAAGATATTCCTCTTGAGAAATTAACATGGTTCATATTAAGTTGCTCTACCATTAAATATAATATTATTATGCACAGATTTCTTAATATTACGAGTATATGTATAAATCAAAGGCGCTAAAGATATAAGTTATAATTCACACTTTTTATTGTCTTGTAATGCCTCTAATAATTTAGATGTTCTTAATTATTCTCACAGTTTTAAAGGTAATTTGTTTTTTTTTAAAGCCAAGTCCGTGGAAGACGGCTCATTACAAAGATATTATGATATTATAAGGGAGTAGATTTTTCATATATTAATTGCATTTTATTTTAAAAGTAAATTTGTCTATTTGCGTTATGAAGCTTTTGCTAAACATTCATATAAACCCGGAAAAGTACTTTATAGGAAGTAAAATAAGGATAAAGGTGACATAAGATTAAATACCAATTACAATGTTGGCATTATCACGTTGGAGATAAGACCTCCTTCATATGGGCTTATGTTCACTATAAATACAACTTTGTAGTGGAATCATTACAAAGATATTATGAGAAGACTTGCATCGACGTTTATAAAACGTTTCGTTATTTTGTGTTTTGTTTGCACTAGGTTCCGAAACTACTGGACCGATTTAATTAATATGTATGAATATAATTACAATACATTACCCCCGATGAACATGCAACCGTACTGCATGAAATATGAAAAGAGGCCTGGCAGAGATCGCTCGCAGCGATGAGGCCGCCTTTTTAGACCTCTATCTATATAAAATATTTTATAATTTGTATATTTTTTATGTGGTGCTAAATAAAGTGTTTTATTGTATTGTATTATGCCACGAAAAAGTAAATATTCAATCTCAAAAAAAAATAACACGAAATATAATCATAAATATGAAAGAGGTAAAAATATTAAACATTGGCTGTATATTAAATGTATGTGAGTTAAATGTGTAGTGTTAAGTGTACTCGTAGTCAACCCGCTTGCAAATTGACACGGTCAGTGAGCGCACTCGAGTTGTGTAGTACAGCAGCTTTTCATGTAGTGGTCAATTGAAATCAAATGCTGAAATTATGTAAGTGCATCCCTAGTGTGTGTCTAAAGGCAAATTTGGTTTAGTTTTGTTTGTTTAACTTGTCACCCATAGGTCATTTTAAATTAGAATTATATTTGGATTCCAGATTATCTTCATCTTTGTACGAGGTTCACCTATCTGTTTTTTGCATAATTGAATAAAAAAAAACCAAAAAAATTTTCACATTATAACATTAAGTAAAATAAGATAAGATTGATAGGACAAGGTTTGTTGAAAAGGAAATTTTGATAATCTGTTATAGGGTTAATAAATCTTCATTTAAAATATATATAAATGTATGCATAGGGTGGGATTTTGTAAAGAAGGTAAAGCTCATTAATCAAATGAAGGGAAACCATGAAACCATGAAAACACCATATTTAAACTACCTCATACACGCAGTTATATTGCATCTAAGACAATTCTATATATATTACTAAACCTTTAAAAAAATGTTCAATTATTATGATTTTTTTTTTCCCAACAGTTGGGCGTGGACGCCCGCGCCGCGGACACATTTTAGACTGAATTTCTCTTAATAATATTGATATACCTCACCGTTTAATAATAAATTAATCTTATTAAGATCATTTCATGTTCAATAAAAATTCATAATAATTCGAGAAAACCTTGTTGAACTTTTTTCATGTGATTAAATACGTGTTCTGAATGTCTCGTAAAAATTTTATGGGCTAGATATGAAAGACATTATATATTATAAATAAAATCTGCGTATCAGTCTTTGCTTTACGGTCGTTTTCAATGATCTATCTATCCCTTGTTTTGCTTACTAAAGTCAGACAAATCTATCTCTTTGCAGTTTGCACTCACTTTGATTTCTATATTATGCTGATTGACGGATAGCTTTTGCTATTACTTTTGTCAATCTTATGTCATATAATCTGAGATAACAATCCATCTTTAATCTTTGATACATTATTGAAAACGGCCGTAAAACGTACCTATCAAAGACAAGAATAAATCAATGGATTAAAATGTTTGAATCTTTAAAAGCGTTTGAAGAATTCTTCACGCTCCGATTGAGATAAAAGTATTGCTTCGAGACGTTTCACTAAACAGAAGCTTAGCCTTGCTTGTATGTGCTTTTTGTCTTAGAATATTTTATTTACTTAGAACCTTTGATACAATGTTTTTCAGTGTTTGTGTAAACAGTTTGCGTTTATAAATATTCAGAAAATTTCTGTTTTTGTAATATTTTCCTCTTCTGCTCCACAACTGATTAAATACTAGCTGTACCTTTCAGTTCCACCACACATATATCCCGGGGTTTCCAGGATAAACTATCCTATTGCCTTTATCAGGTTTCAAATAATCTTTGTAAAAATTTCATCTAATTCGGTTCAATAGTTAAGGCGTGAAGAAGAGACACACATACACTCAGAGTTACTTTCGCATTTAAAATATTAAGAAAGAAAACAAATTTTTTTATTTATCAGGATCAGTGGATGGTGGACAGAGCAGTCGCCCGGGCCTCGCCCTAGCAGGGGCCTCCGGCAATCATTACAGTTGTGTCTGCTGAAAGACGCACCTGACTGATGCTTTTCTTTTCCTTGCTAATGTTTCAATCGAAAATTACGTGGCTCATTCGTTAGATTATTGAGATTTAATTAAAGATTTAAGTGCAAGATTTAAAAAGCATTTCTCCTTTTGATGAGATAACCTAACGCCCTAAAATGTAAGGCCTAAAGGATAATTGCAATATGCGACCCAAAATAATGAAATAAAGCCGATTTTGAGTACTAAAAGAGTTCTTAATAATAATTTTAAATCTAATGACCTTCATCAAGCGTCATTCTATTAAAATTAACATACTATAATACCCATCCTTTACGTACTTTGCGTATACTAAACTAAGTTCGACAGAAACTACGTTCATCTTCATTTAAAATGTATAGAATAATTAAGGTAACGCAAAGGTAAAATGTTACAATAAAAGGACATTAAATTTTAATACATTAATAAGCCTGTGTATATGCGAGTAAAGGGCGACGTTTGTTATAATTAAGGAGAACTATTCACAAACAATACTTGTATAAGTGACGTAGTAACCCTATGCGAAGTACAAATATCTTTAATGCGTTTCAAATCTTTATAGCAACAAAACTTCATATAAACGCCAAGTGATAGACCGCCACTTAAGTATTGTCTCTGAATCGGTTTTTGAGGCCCTGTGCGCTGAGAGAACTAATAGTATCGTTTGTGAATACAGGTATTAATCTTATATGTCTTTATAACAACGCATTTTAGGGTTGCGTACCTTAATGCTAAAAACGCCTCCGTTATCTGTCTGTCTGTCTGTCACCAGGTTGTGTCTCATAAAACGTAGTAGTTATAATTTAGTAGCTGAAATTTTCACAAATTATGTATTTCCATTGCCGCTATAACAACAAATACTAAATATAAAAAATAATATTACCACCTCAATTGTATTGTTCAACTATTCTGCGTTCAAACCATCACAAGTATAGAAAAAAAAATAACAGTTTCAGGGTCACACCGCTGCAAATTGAAGCGATGTTCACGTGAAAAACATGGCCTGGAATTTATTAAAAATATTCCCCTGTTGTACGTAGTTACGGTACTTTTATACATATTTCATATTAAACGCTGCATGAAATTAACTCTTGTAAATTTATATTGTGTAAATTCTTCAACACAGCAAGTAATTCAATTAAAAATTCAAAAAATGTTTATTAGACGAAAAAATTATATGGCACGACGGTGGCCTCTACTAGGTTGTTAGATCTGTGACAGAAACGATCAACGAACGCTTCTTCACCCAAGTGGCATTTATATGCACCTAATCATGTTGTTAAGTTTATAAAAATTCTCATTGACTGAATTGAACATTTAATATTTTCTTACATAAAGTTATAAGTTAGCTAAAAAAGCTGGCAATTTAAGAATGTGTGTGTGAGTGAGTGTTTTTTATTATAAACACAATAACGTTTATTAAGTCTTCTATAAAATGTGTTTTTGCATGCTAAGAATTGTAGGAAATATTAATTTATTATGTGTAGGTACATTTTCTTCAAAATCAGCCATAGTTCTAATTTTTACTAAATATTACCATAAATTTTCAAAATGAATGAAAATAAGAAGAGACGTACAAAATGTGTTAAAACGTCTTGATTTGAGCATCCTAAATTTTTACTACAAAATATAATCGGCTAAATCGGCAAAATCAGTAAGATTTATAACCAAGACTTTACTTTGTTGCAAATCGTAGCAAATAGCATTTCCCTGGGCGAATGGACACGGATCTTTTAACGCGATTACGTTTCCTAAATAGATTTATAAAAGCCAATTCAATAAGCAATAAATCTGTATAAAAAGGTAAGCTGTTGCCGTCCAATTGAAGAAATAAATTAACGGTGGAGATTTCGATGAGTGCACCTGTGTTCTGTGTTCTGTGTTTTGTACCCAAGGGAAAATGAAACTAAATAACGCTAAAGAATGGACCACAAACAATGCTTAGGTAAATAGCAGAGCCTTTTTGTTTCAAGCACAATTTTGGTTGTTTCGGGCAAATTAATGTTATGTGGTCTAATTGCAAAATGTTTGTAACAAAAACTCGCAGCTTTAGACTAAGCTAGAATTTGGATTTTACGCAGAAGTGTTATATTTGAATGGATATAGCCACCGAAAAAATAATAATTGATAAAGTATAGTAATTATGTAAGTATAAGAAAATATAATACTGAAATGGTAAAGATCTGAATTATTAAAAATGAAATTGATTAATTTTAATACATAAAATGTATAAGAAAAGTTACTATAGAAGTTCTGGGTATAAGTATTATGTTTTAATTATTCGGCTCACTTTTAAGTGTCGCTTTCTAAAAATGGTTTTTACAAAAGCTATCAAATTAGTCAAGAGAATAGCAAAAATGTAATGAACAATTTCAAGAGGACTTTGTAGAATATTGGACTTTAAAAATTCCAATATTCTACAATGAATTGAAACAACAGAGCTATGATATCGCTTCACTGCACATTTGTTTGAACATCGTTTTATTTCTTTAGAAGTCTGATATTATTAAATTATTGTAAATTTAACTGTGAGCGGCTGGCTTTTGTAATCATTTTATATAGACATTGTTATAAATACTACGTAATATTTAAATTAATAAAGATAGTATATATACCTTAATATAGCCCTGTTTGTTGTCGTCTATTACTTGCTTCGACAACTTATAGAGTACAATTTATAATACGATAACTCTACGCATATTTCGTAAATAATTGTTTACAGTGGTTAAAAGCTTTGTCTGCATAGGCATTATAATACTTAAATGTGTGCTTTTACTACCCCGGTAGAATATTGTCTCGCGTTTCAATTCCATGCGTTTATTAACTTAATTATGCATTACTTTGATAGCAAGAAATTTCCGCAAAATTTGCGTTTGTATATCAATTAAAATTAATTTACGAGTGTGTGTGCAAAGCGGGCTGACATGGCGACTGTAAATCAATATAATTTGTTTATAAACATTGGTTTATGGGTAAATCCAGCTCACCTACACAATGTTATTGCAATTAGGTAGCGCCTAATACATCTATAATTAACATTCTTGATACTATGAAAAATTATTAAATGTATAGTTGAAACTCAATACGAGGACCAAATTTTGCTTTTCGGCATTTGGATACTCTACATAATCTACTAAAGTATAAAATAGTGCGGATAATGGCGTATGCGATAATTATTAGGTCCGATTAAACGAGTATTCATTATTAGAAAAAAAAACACACAGACAAATTCCTTATCATTTAATTAAATCTCTTAAGATTATTATAAATTAACACATATATCTTTAAACAGCTCTGACTAGCAACATTTTTTTATAAATATCTCTTAAAACTATGATTTCATAACGTACATAATTTGATGCATCTAATATACAATTATACTAACACGTCAACATCGATTTATATGATCATTATAAAGTTATTTCTAAATAAGCGTTTGTGTACATTTATATGACTAGTAAATATTTAACTTAGCATTATTTTTACTCTGTCTCGAAATAAAATTTAGAGAACAATATTAATTCAACCATTTAAAATTTTCATATGTTACAACACCTAATACAAACAATATAAAAATCCATTGCAAGTTGGCTCGTCTGCCTAAAAATACAAAATTGTTACCTTTATAATTTTCTATAATAAATAAAAAATACTCTTCCTAGTAAATAAATTGTGTACTGAATCAATACTTCCGCAGAAAATAATATTTAGGCCATTATCTAATAAATTCTATGATAATGCGCTTACAGCTTTCCTAAAGTAATATTACACAACAAATTAATTTGACCTAAATCTGTAATTTCCGTAATCTCTACAATATTGATTTCAATAAGTAAATTATCGAAATAATTGATATTAATTCAATATTATATACGTAAATGCTTTATTAGCATACATAACGTTAAAATCAACTAAAAACGTTCTAGACTTATACCAACTGATTTACATTTTCAGGAATGTTATTTTAATTAGATTAGGCATCATACATACATTTCTCTCCAAACAACGAACAACTGTTTAAATCATGTAATGGTTATTGGAACAAAAAATGCATTGCGATTATTTTCCAAAGTTTGGACGGCGGCTATCATAGAAAAGCGTAAAATTCTTTTTGTTTATATATTACAGTTAAACTATTAGACTAGATCAACATCTCATACAATATGTCCATAAATTACATGTTTACGATCTTTAAATATCCATTAACAAATAAAAATAGGTATTCAACATTTTCTTAATTCTTTCTAAGTCTATGGAATATTTTTGAGTTAAGAGTACGCACAATAATAATACTTCAGTAAAGCTAACGATATGGAGGAACCCTGTAAGATAAATTATTACACCTATATTAGAATAGTAAAGAGATAGGAAACATCTTTGGTCACAGTTTGGTCGGGGAGGAAAATACAAAGCATAGTAAAATTAATCTTACAGTTAACATTGTCAACTCGGCTCAACCTCATGCACATTTTATTGTCTTTGCTATGCGCATTGTAATTTATTCTTACATTTATTTTTACCCGTTTTATAAGACGTCGTGTTTATTATTGTGGGCGCGCTGTGGCCACGATAATAGGAGTTGTTCATCGGCACAGCTTTCTAGTTTAACATTTTCTGAGAGCGCTGGGGAATATGACATAGTACCAAGAAGGGCGCCACTGGAACGAGAATGTTGCCTACAAAGTGGACGCCTCGATGGCGATTCGCTTTCATCAGACATGGCTCGAGTTACAGTAATTCTAGGCGATTGGCGTCGGCGACGATCCCTGTTCATGCCTTCTTCGAGACCCAAAGCTCGTCCAAGAACAACATGGGGAGGTGCGCGTATTAAGGGAATAGCTGATGTTCGATTTCTTGGCACTTCTTCATCTTGCTGGTCCTGGAGCATGTTACACGATGCAGCTCGCGGTGCTGGACGCTCACTGCCCCGCGCACCCATAGCCGCCGCGTCTGACAATCGCCGAGTAGTCGGCGGTCTGATGCATCCAGAACCAGCTGAGAGAGAAGGACGCCTAGACCCACAGGCGCTTGGAGTTCGTGCCTGAATTTCCTGGGTCACTTCACTCTTTGTCATTCTTTTCCTTCGATAATTTCGTAATGAATCTTTTAGAGCACGACTTCGAATTCCATACAAAATGCCATTTACGGGGGGTGCTGCGGCTAAAAGAGCTACCGATAACGCAGATAATAGTCGAGGTGGGACCGCAATTGCTGGCCATATTAAAATGCAATAATATGGAAAATAGAGTATAGCTAGCGATCCTAACGGTTGTATCACTGCCGAAAATGCTCTTCGACGTGGAGGTGGTGGCGGTGAGAATGGGTTTCGCTGGTGCGTAACGGTCACTTGAGCGGATAATGTCACTTCATAAATAGCTGCAGCTATCCGGTGTCTATGATAACGAGCGATGCGTAAGATTTTCAAACTGCACGCAAGCACCAGAGCCGTGGGCAAGAGTAATGTCAGTAGGGCGTAAATTAAACAGAATCCGAGGGCAGAGGGTCCGGCGCCGCAGTCGGGGGCGCACCCTCCCAGCCCAGCGCTGTAGGCCAGGGGAGGCTGAGCAGCCGCGAGCGGTGCTAAGAGAGCAGCAGTTGCAATCCATCCACCTGCTACGCAAATAAGTACCTGAAAATACCACACAAATTTTTACGACACGTGGCAGACTCCTTTATTATCAAATGCAAAATTTCAATGTATGGTCTTTGAAAATGATAGGCAGATGTCGGGTCTAGGAAATCCTAAATAAAATTTGCCTAGAACAGTATAGTCAAAACGAATAAGGTCGGAGCTTTACTTAAATTTACATGTTATTCACCTTTTTTGCAGAAACGATAGCAGCGTAATGCAACGGCGCGGCAATCGCAGCAGCCCTGTCAGCATGCAGGCCACAAACAGTCCACAGCTGCAGAGGATGGAGCGCGTGGAGTATCGCCCCGCATGCGCACGCACCGCTCCCCCCGCAAAGAGCCGCCCCGCTCGCAAGCGCACCCACTGCCCCGAGATGCACCAGCAACACTGATGATGCTGATGCTGGCTGGAAAGAAAACATTGTTTTTTAATGACCGATATTGGAAATCATGTATATAATAGACAAAGAACACTCGTTCCAATTTTACAACGTTTTGTTTATGACTCGTGCTTCAAAACAGCAGTGAAACATCTGAAAGTTATACTTTTAAAAGTGACCAAGCATTACATATTTGGTCTTCTAAACAAACATACGTTTCAAGGTTATTCCCAAAAGTACAAAATAGTTACTAAAAGTTCGAAGTTCGCAGCAATTATATTCTACAATACTATGGTACTACTAGTTCAATCTTTCTTTATGAGTAATTAGTTTGTGATGTCCTTGATTAAAAACTGCTAATAGACCACGACCATATTTCTATAATATTCGTTGAAATTTGTAAATTTTATACACTAACAAATGATACATCCTCGCTGACATATGGTATATCAAATTAGCCGTCACAATTTGGCACCAGCTCAACGGATTCCAAAGTACGGGTTCTCCATAAACCCGAGATAGTAAATGTATATGAAAGTACATATATGAACGTTATCCTTAGTCTTCTTAAAGTATTTCATTAGATTAATGAAACACGTTAATAAGCCATTCCTTTTCTTATAAACTTCACTAATCAGTCTTAGGACAAATTACTCTTTTGTCTTTGAGACAAATAGAGTTATTCATGAAAAAGCTAAATAAAATAATGTAATTCATTTATGGTAAAGTGTACAATGTAATATGCGATGTGTGATAAAATTATTCAATGAACAATATTCAATAAATTGTATTACACGTTGAAACACCAAAAGAGAACCAAATACTCGGCAATTCACATTGGCCAATCACAATGCGGGATTGCCTTTTAATCGTCGAACTTGCAATAGCTGGCCAGTTATTTAAAATCAGGTTACTGAAAACAAGGCCTTATTGCATATTTTACAAAACAAATTAATGATTAAAGCAAAATTGATAAAACTAAGAAAAACAAAATAAATGAGCCGTTTTTTTATCAAGGTAAAACCTAAAAAATAAAAATTGATATATTTTCATGAATAGATTAATATTCAACTGGAGTATCTTTAATCATTTAAAGGACCTATGTAATAAGTGATATTGTTAAATGGGCATATATACCAATGCAAAATAAAAATCCTTCATTAATTTTAATAGGTCCGCCCAAAACATTTTCTATAATACTATATTCATTTATAACATTCAGTAATACGTTAATTATCCAATTATGATTAAAGCTGTTGATAATATTGGGATTTCAAAATAAATCGCCCGTGTTTATTTCAACAACAGTCATGTTATTGACAAGCGATCGCGTTTGTATTGTGATTATCGAAAAACGTATTATTATCGTTATATTATCTATATGAGCGTTAAAGTACTCGTTTAAAGGGTGGATTTAATCTGAAAAACATTTCTATAAAGGATTTTCTAGTTGAAAATTTATTCTGAGAGAAGCTTAGTATGAGACGGTTCTTTGGACGTAGTTTAAGATTATGTGAGTTATTTTTTAAACCGCTTTGCAAACATTACATTACTCATTATTATACGAGACTATTATAAAAAGAAAAGTTTTTGGCACAGTACAAAATACGCTTATTGCTATTAAACATACAATGAAAAACATAGATTTTTTTTTATTTAGTTAGTATCAATAAATGTTTAAATAGATCGTGGTTTATATGGCTGTTGTTTGTTATGGATGCATTAGCGCGGCATAAGTTAATTATCTTGAGGTAGCTTCAATTACCGTCTTACTATAATTAAGTAGGCAATTGGCCCTCTCCTTTTGCGAACTCCGTTTTAACGACAGAACTTTAGTTCACCAAAACATCCGGGAAGATAATTTTCGCGCCTATAAAATTATCTAACAGAACAGACAGAGAAATAGCGAAATTCGACCGTTTTGTTTGAGAGCCGCCATTTTTTTCAACGTAATATCTTTATTCTTTACTTCGAGTTCGACATGATCTTGAGAATTGGTGTTTAAAATTAAATGACAGCTGTTTCGACTGCACATTTCGGGACACAAAATCGATGCCGAATTTACAAATTTTTATTTGGATTGTCACCTCAATATAGTACAAAAATAAAATATGTATTAACACAGATAATATAATACTATACGTATTAATAAATAAGTCAATTAAAACGAGAATTTGATTTATAATATTCAACGGCTCTAGATGTTGAAACATCGTTGTTTTGACTGTGAACTAAACTTAATCTAGTAACGCAAAGCTTTGTTAAAATAATAGAAGCATGTGAGGGAACTTTGCGTTACTGCAAAACTAGTGTTTACGCATAAGCAAGAATTTTATGTACCTTGTTTGTTTGCTTACCGCAGGAAATTCTGTGTAAACCCTCATTAACGCCCACTATATTATACGCTTCAACCAACTTTCCCGACTTTGTTGGGGTCCAACCATTTCCCTCTTTTAAATACAAAGTAAAAATCGTTCCCATCATAAAATCAACCCGTTGTATAAATTTATAGTTTCTAGATTCAATAGTTTAGGCTCTACGATAATAAGCTATACGAACCGTATTATATTATGAGTAAACTAACAATGCCTTGTGGGCATGCTCTGAGCCGTCTAGTAACGTAATATTATATAGCCACAGTGTCAAAATCATACAGTGCTTGCACGATTTTTGACGTTTTCAAAAAAGCCTCAAGGCTGTCACAAATTCTATACACACTGGGAAGAAAAAATCATGGCTTTGAAAAAGAGTGTGTGTTCATGTTTCACATTATAAGAAATAACCGTTATTTTGTGTGTGGACACGTTAAAAATACTATATATAACAATACATATCGACGATACTCTTTTAAATTTCTTACAAACAAATTTTCGTCACTCTTGAAAGGCGAGTCCCGCAACACGGATGGAAAATGTCACATTTTAAGTATATGATTTCTTTGAATTCAATACTTAAAATGCATTTCCAGCAAGAAGTCACAATACAATCATCAAGTATATGTCAATATTAAGCGAAGAAGATTTGGGACGCTGTCTATGTTACAGTTTCATGCAACTACTATACACATATGTATACATATGTATTTTTTAGACTGTGTGTGCTATAGCCCTCCTCGTGTACCTACCATAAACAAAAATAATTTTTCACATCCTTGCTGTATGTTTTTTTACTTTATATAGATGTATGCTATTTAATGTCCTAATATTGTCTTTATAAAGTAAATGTGTCTAGCCTATAAATAAATGAAGAACATTCTCCGTATTTCTAACGAACGAAGCAACTTAATACAGAGGATTACGTGGAAACGATGCAGTTTCTTAGATTTGAAATCGTACAGAGTATGTCCCCTTTTAATGATTCTCATTACTGTATATTATTTAAGTTACTATAATTAATAAAATAAAATTAATCACCTGTTTTAATTACGTTCAGATTATCTAAGAGTAAGTTTCCATTAGCACGTTGCGAATTGCGATGTGCTGCGACGTTTTACATACATATTTTATGATAGGCTGCATTATAACGCTGCGTCGTCGCACATGTTTAAAGGATTATAGAAGGAATTCGGATAAAAGATGAAGTGTTGTTGTTGTTGACGTCCGAGCACCGATTCGTTTCGACGATTATTTTGTTTTGCGTCGACGCAACGCAAGTAACGCAATTTAGTTTTTATTATTTTAATGAACGCTGTAACCCTTGGTAAATGGTTACTTTTTAAATTGTATTTTTACATTATTTATTATTACAAATGTGGCATGTTAAGGGTTGATCCCTTGCGACGAACGCTACATAACGCGATGTGGTAATGGTGCTTCAAAAATTTGGAAATTGTATGAGAATCTCCTAAACGTTCATTCATACCACATAGCTCCTATTTAGCAATATTCTAATAAAAAGTGAATAATAATTGATATTTTTACACATAAATATACCCTTTAAAACTAGTCATAAACTAAGTTAGCTTTTTAAAGTAGATGTTCATTTCATAAAATATTTTATTTTTTAATAATATTTTTTTATTACTATTCTTCTATACGTTCGCTCTTAATAATACTACCGCATATTTAGCTTTCCTTTGAATTCACGTAAGACAAGGTATGCTCTGTAATTAGCAAAAACAGAAGGGTTACTGAAATAGACGGCGGAATGAGGTTTCATAAAGCCACTAGAATTTATAAAATATTCACCGCTCTTCAGAAATGTGCCTTGCGGGACCTATGATGTTACAAAAGGGAATAGTTAATTTAATATTTTACAGTTTTCTTGACTTACAACGAAACTAAAGTTTTAATTTTTTATTATATTTTTATTACCGACGTTGGAGACGTGAATAATTGCTTTCTTTTAAGTTCTTTCTATCATTTTATTAAATTGCGTTTACTTTCCTTATCCATCTTAAGATAGGGTCCCACGGTCTATTTTCTCAAAGGTGGGAAAGGCCGTGGAAACCGTCGTATGAGTGCATTTGATGGGATTACTCAGTATGGGCCACGACAGGCCTACTGGAGCCTGGTTTGTTACCTGGCGGACCTTTGATATTCCCTATTTTACAAGGACATTGCACGACTACGTACTAACTCTTTTCATCTCTCTTCACCATCCTATGAGACTCGTAACGTTATTATTGTAACATGATAATGTTAAAAATGAGAATAGTTCGTTGAAAATTTTAGTTACACAAACATACAATGTAATTCATTTTTTATAGTTTCTATTTATTTGCTGCTGTATTTTTTTAATATCAAATGATTGAGCTACTTGATAAGATATAAAAAGCCTCACAAATTTATTGATATATTTGATATAATAGCATTTTCCCTATTGATGTTCATTATTAGGTATTAGGAAATGCTAATTTTCTGACGTACAAAAATGTTGAATTTTATAATTTAAAAACCGATGGTAAATACAACCCCAAATATCCCGGGGCTTATAACAAACATAAAGTCGAATACATACTGTTCTTTAAATTTCAGCGAAACAGGATTACATAGGTTGTGCACCGGCTTTATAAGCATCTTAAAGAAATCGGATATGGCAGAGCGTGCAGTTTCCGTGGATCGATATGCCTCTGTAGAGTTTCCGGTAACCTACTTGATGCATCGTGGGTTTTGAATAAATACACGTATAATCTCAAAGGCTTTCGTTTAGTTAGTTTCTGAACCTTCTTAGTTAGCTTCGTCGTTATAGATTTTAAGGCTTAGGTACTACTTCATATAGAAAATATTTTAGGTTAGCTCGTATTTTTATTTTCCGCTTTTCCATGGTAAGTTCTATTGTTTTCTTTCCTTCTTCTTCACAATTTGTTATTATTATTTGTCCGCAAACTTATTGCTTGCTACTTCCATCAAAAAGAAATTGAATGAAGTTAGTCGTTGTCCAGTCCAGAGCAAGTGTAAAATAAATTAATTAATGTAATTTTATTTTCTAAATAAAGTGGTCAAAATTATAATCTGTTATAAGCTATGGACATTGTGACACTAGCGAAAAGAATCAACTTCTTTCACATTGTGTCAAATTGTCAGTTCGTTTGATAATTGATCATAGGCATGTGGTGAATTTATTACGAGAATTTATAAGTTTTATTTAAAATGTAAATCTCAGTGGTTATCATTGCAATCATTTTGCGATTGGGTCGATGTAAATGTCGGCTCTTCGCGGTTGAAAATTGTAAGTGGTTAAAGATTAAAATGAAAGTGTTTTTATTAGAAGTTATGGTTCACACGGAGAGCTAATAATGCTCTATATGAAGGCCTTCATATAAAGACTAATAAATACACCGTACCGTTACGACCCGCGTTCGACCCGCGCCCGCTCTCTGTGTGAATCGCGGTTTAATCTTGTTTCCACTCATGACTATATTTGCTTGAACTTATATTATGTTTCGGAAGGGTAATCCATGATAGTGAGTTATGTAGTATTCAAAGATATCATACTACTAGAAGAAAAAACAATCTATGTATGCAAGAGCAGTATAAGCTGCCCTTACTTTATAACCCATTTTTTCCACAGAAAGAAAATCATTCGACGAAAATTTATAAATCATGTGTTGCATATTTACGTGTTGTGGCTGGATGATAGATCTTGTCCAAAGGTACGGTTTCGCATAAACATATTGCTACGCGGAATTTAAAGAATTCATTAAAAACAATGGCAAATATGTACATACTTATAGGCAAAGATAGATTTACTTGTTTTGACCCATAACTGGATTAAGGATTTGAATATCATTATAGAAAGTGAGAAGATAGATGTTTCAGACTATAAACTCTAAAGCCAAACGTCCACAGGTCGATGTCCTACGCATCGGATCCTTTATTTGTATAGAAAATACGTTTCGTACGATGCGGACTAATGCACGCACTTGTATGACATTATGTACAAAGAATATTATGATCCATTAATAACGATGCGTACGATATCGTAATGTGGAAGCCTAGCATTAATAGATACTTATCATGATTATAGTAAACAATATACGTTACCAAGGATTTTCTCTGAGAATATGATAACTTCCTTCCCTTTATTTTTTTGTTACGTCAAAATATTTGTGTCGATAAACGACTTTCTTTGCAAACACGATATGGGAAGTAATGTGAACTGTCACCAGCGTTCAAAGTTTGCAATAAAATGGGAGATCAGTTTAAATACATTCAACAGACTACACAATCTGTTCTATTTATTTTAGAGAGCTTTTTGATATGTTGTTATATTTTTTTACTTTAAAAGGAATTATTAGGGAGAAAATCAAATATACACTCGCAAATTCCGCTTAAACTATATTTGCAGCTTGTTATCTTGGATGAAAGAAATATCCAAAGAAACGCAAACTGGTGCTCCTTTATCAAATTCCACTTTCAAGGTTGGACTGCCTTTTTGATGTAAATTTCCAATGATATGTTTCGGATATGCTATTGTGCCTTCTGATGTCATAACAACATAAAATAGGTCGATGTGTGACCTATAAAGAAATTTCATCGAAATCTGGAAGATACCAATCTTCGCTTATTTTCATCTACTTATGTGTTCATATGTTTGATGTCTTTTGTAGTTTGAAATAAGTGTTTTATTAGATTTTTATCAACTGTTACAGTCTGCATTGAAAAGTTCAGGATAAGAACGATTGAGGTGTTGCCTTTTGTATATTTTAAAGTGAAGTTCTATGATCTGTAGTGCATGAGGTAGGTGTTAATAACATCCGTTTCAGCGATCGAATTTTCTATAAAGGCAAATAAGTGATCACCCTACGCTCTATGCTCTGCTAATCCGAGATTTCTTTTCCACCTAGGACCTAGGACTTCTTGATTATAATACGAACCACGGAACCAACGATTTCTATATTTAAGTAAAAATATATTTCTCAAAAAGCATAGTAGTTATATGGAATAGAAGAATTATAGGGATATTAATGTCGCTTTTACATTATGGACCACAGATTATGGACATTTACAATGTCATGCTGCATCAGCTCAGCGGTGTGCTGCTCTGTGGTGACCGCCTCCATGTCTGGCATCGCTCTCGGCTACAATTACTCGCTGGCTGAGTACGTCGATTTGAAAGGTCATCTATATTTAGCTTACTCGATTTTCGTATGAAATAAGACATTGAAATATTTAGTGGTTAATGTATTTCAAGACAATTCATAGCAAAATTTTTGCTAGTATCGAAAATTTAAACTAATTTAAAAATATGACCACGGTAGTTAAGGATTGTTACGTAATAAAAAACTGTTAAAAGCATTTATGGGTCCGCACGTATTCATAATAAATTCAATTTGCATGTAAAAATCTTTTGGTTTGCTGTCCAGTAGGTAATCTATTGTGTGGAATTGTTTAATACGGCGTAGGTGTTAAAATTTTATCACTACGAAAATGCACAATCTTCGAAAATATGAATACCAATGCCAGAGTATGATCATAAAAATAATGAACAAATATAGATTCTACTTGTGCATTATCTTACATCATCCTTTCTTCCTTACTGATATTATAAATGCATAACTCACTCTGTGTCTGCGTCTCACACCTAAACCAATAAACCGATTTAGATGAAATTTTGTGCCAATATAGTTTGAAAGGAAGGAAGGCGAATATATGGGGTGAAATCGCGTGCTACTATTTTTTACAAGTATGCATTTCTAGAATAAATATTACAGTTTCATTCACACGAAATTTATACATCCAATCATGATAGGAAAAAATCTAAATGCTAAGTAATACTAAAGCCTGCGTGTATTCATTACATAGCGCCAAGTTATAGATCAATCAGCCTAGCGTTTATTAATTTGACTAATAAAAATGTATGCATTTCAGAAACCAACGTGTCCGTGTATCTGAAACGTGGTGTGTTCGACGACGAGATTGCGGACGACATAGACTGGAGGAGAGCCAATCGCATGCCAGTAGCGGGGCATATTGGAGAGCAGAACCGTGAGTACTTGACGACAAAATATCCAAGGTGCACATGAGTCATCTGGTATTGCCAATATTTGTAACTCTAGAAATGGAACATGGTATATACTGAGTAGGTCGCCTATGACATAGACTGGAGGAGAGCCGGCCGCATGCCAGTAGCGGGGCATATTGGAGAGCAGAACCGTGAGTACTTGACGACAGAGTATCCAACGTGAACATGATTCCTCTGGTGGTACCAATATTTGTAACTCTAGAAGTGGAACATGGTAAATGCTGAGAAGGTCGCCTATGACATAGACTGGAGGAGAGCCGGCCACATTGGATTGGCACCAGTGGCGGGGCATATTGGAGAGCAGAACCGTGATTACTTGACGACAAAATATCCAAGGTGCACATGAGTCACCTGGTATTGCCAATATTTGTAACTCTAGAAGTGCGACATGGTATATGCTGAGTAGGTCGCCTACGACATAGACTGTAGGAGAGCCGGCCGCATGCCAGTGGCGGGGCATATTGGAGAGCAGAACCGTGAGTACTTTAGGATAGAGTATCTAGGGTGCACATGATTTAACTAATGTTAGGTAAATCATGTGCATTCCAAATAGGTAGGTTAGGTTAGTTACCCTAGGTAGGTAGTAATATTTGCAACTCTAGAAATGGAACATGGTATATACTGAGTAAGTCGCGTACGGCATAGACAGGAGGAGGAACGGCGAAGTACGATTGGGCCAAGCTCGCACCGGTGAAATTACCAGCATCCCACTCCACTAAACATAAAAAAAATATATATCAATGACCCATATTGGTCAGAGAGATGCTTTAATAGTCTCATAGATATGGATTTTTGGCGGAAGAGAAAAAGAGAAATAGAATAGAAAATATCCATGTTTAAAAGGATGTCTTTTTAATTACAACATAGCATTTAATCCATGTATTGCTTTGAAGAGACAAATATAAGAAAATTCACCAGATCCCGATTAGCCATCCTTATGTAATGCGTTTTTAAAATATTCAGTAAGAAAATCTAGGAATGGCACTTTGCCAGACAAAAAATATTAGCTACACCTTGCAATTCAATTGATAGTTTCTATTGGAAATTTTATACCAGAATCTCTTATTTTTCTACGAATATTAGTAAGATATATTTATTAAATTTTCAGTGGTCACCGGCGAATCAGAAGATGAAACCACGCCACTAAGATCTGGGAGAAGGCTGGAAGATTCAATTTTCGAATCCAACGATAAGTACAACTTCGAAGGCGCCCTCATGAAACTGACTGCGAGACCACCAGGGGACATGTCGTCTAGGAGTGAAATGGTCACCCCCCAATTCTCCGTTTCTGACGTAACTTTTTTATTATTTCTACTATTATAAGATAATAAGACTAAACTGAATGTAAAATGTTTTGTTATTTGCCGTAAAAATTGTTATATCCTTTGGCTATTTGTAGTCCAAAAGGTATACTAATCTCAGAATTCTTAGTTTCTGACGTAGTATTATTAATTCTTCTCCTATAATGACAAAATAAGACAAAATATGAATGTGCAGCCATTTTGTTATAAGTCGTAAAATCATTGTTAATTCTATACTATTACCTATACACACTCTACGAATTAATATGGTCGAGAGTTCTTAGTTTAAACCTCCGATATTCCGTCAGAATTTTTATTCCTTATTTATGTTACCGTATTTTTATGCAAAATAATATTCAGTTGTCGACCTATTAAATTTCACATTGACAACGGTGAAATAGTTATGCTACGATTATTGTGTTCTTATCTCTCTCCTTTGAGTTACTATTCCCGAAAGAGGTCTTAGCAAACGAAAACGTAAACATCCAGTCCAGTTAATTACCTTCAGACATCAACTTTACCCACTTCTAGACGTACTCATATTAATTATGCTCACTCATGTCAAATTATATCTCTTGAGGTCTTCATATACAAAGAGCGATTGTTCAAAGCTAATTGTTATGTATTGTGTTCTCGAATATTACTAAAGATTTAAAACAATTGTAGAAGTTAATAACGGTCTTAAAATTCACTTTCATCTAGATCGTGGTGAGATTATGATCTTATAAAGTCCTTTCAGTACACTCTTTGTAAAGGTAATTTAGATATTGAAGATACACAATATCGTACAAACCTCAAAGATAAAAATAAACAAATGACCCATTATTATCTTTATACGGTAAGTTAATAATGAATTGGTAGGGATAATCTCAACCACGCATCGCCTGCTTTATTAAACTACACCTTCGAGACCGTAAAGTATGAAAACAAAACACTTTCTAAAGCCTGCAAATTAATATCTATTTTACAGTATTCAATTTATACTATAAAATATTTAAATTAACCATTCTACAACGAATTTTCGAAATAATTGAATAAATAAAACGATAATTAGCATTACTTTTGTAAATTTCGAATCGACTTCATTATCACGTGCACATTGAGGCTATTCAGCTACTAGTAGTTATAAATGAAAATGGTATCACCATTTATGTTATTCATTATGTTTCCCCAAAGCACACGAACGAACTGACTTCCTCTAAAAGAAAATGTACAGTGGACACCCACTTAGAATTAGATATTAGTAATTAAAATGAACATAAAATTGCCTATTAGTCTTGTAGCCTAGATTGTAATGTATTTATTTATTTATTTATACACTTTATTGTGTTGAGAAATACAAAGTATGCAACTTATTATGTAAAGTTTCTTACATCTATTATGTATCTAACTAATAGATAAATTCATCCACGAAGACGCGCTCCACTATTCTTATCAATCGTTCACAGTATATGTATGCAAGCTTCCGCTTGTGTGAAGTTTTATAGGTACACTCATTACCCATGTGTGCACACGCACACTAATATAAATAGACTAATCAGGACAAAGTATTGCGATCATAGTAAAATATGTCAAATTCAAAAATTGGTGGGATGGCACTGTCTATAGTCTATGCTAATGTTCTTAGACATTCTTGAAAAAAAATAAAAACTTTTGTAAATTTTAGATCATGAGTCAGCTCCCGTCTCAACCGTTAGATCAATTGAAGGCTCTACAGAGTATGATAAATTTGAGAAAAGCAGCAGAAGCGCAGAGACGCCTTCAAAGCAGAGTCATGGTAAGAATTAAAAAAATACGCTTCCATTTGATGATCTCTACCGATTTTTGGATCAATGGAAAATGGAATATTTGTTATGCATTTTTACTGATATTACCAATATCAAATAGAATAATACTTTGCTTTTGTTTTGAACTTTGTAACATCTTAAAAACCCTACTTAAACTTATACCATTCAGGTTTTATATATTTTGTTTTCAACATTAATATCCTACTACTATTATAAAGGCGAAAGTTTGTAAGTATGGATGCATGGATGTTTGTTACTCTTTCACGCAAAAACTACTGAACCGATTATGATGAAACTTGGTACACATATAGATAAGGGTTCAGAATAACATATAGGCTACTTTTAATCCCGGAGTTGTCATTTAAATCAGAAGTTACGCGGGTGAAATTGCGGGGTACAGCTAGTATCTGCATAATTCATTTCATACTTTCATGAATAATTTTCATTGTTTACGTAGTCTCATGTTAGTGCAATCTGTACCCACTATTCTAATTATGCCATTGCACTATATGAATCTGACGCGGTACCATTTGCAATATATTAACTAGAAGATTGAACTATTAGCAAATAACGGTCATGTTGATTGGAAAAGTTTTAGTTGGAGCATTGAGCTACGGAACGGTATCTAGCAATCAAATGACAAACCTAAGTGTAAAACTTGAATAGTGACAACAGTATAAAGTTTGCTTATAAGCTAATCTATCTTTAATTTAATAAATATACTTTAAAAATGTTTGTGTGCGCACCATTGGTAAACAAATTTCATTATTATGGAATGTTCGATGCCCTTGTCAAATATGGAATAACGTCTCAACTTATCTTTGTACATACATATATGTTGTAATTAAGAAGTAGTTTTTAATCAACAGCCAGGTCAAGAAACGTCAGAAAGTGGTAGGCGTATGTTACCCAGAGTATCCATAGCAGTACCACCGTTTGAAGAACCCTCGTCAATGAACTCTATGCGCCTCGCCGTACCAGACCAAGGTCACCATCATCCAGGGAACTGGAGAGCATTAACAAGAACGGAACAAGACTACACTAAGGATACCCTCGATGAATACTTTGAGATACCGACTCTTCCGTCACCGATCACTCCGAAACCTGGACCAATTAGACCAAGTAGACCGAGTAGACCACGGCCAAAAACAAAACAGCACAAACCAACTTTTACAACACCGAGATTGGCAACGTTCAAGGACGATTTACAAAAAAATATGAAACAAAAGATGGATGAATTAAATGAAAAGCTACTTCTTGATAAATACGACGAACCAAGGTGATTGATATGTTTTTTTTAATAAAGTATACATCATCATCTACAGAATTACTCCATGAGTGTGCGTCCTAGATAATTCACTGCATCATATTACTTATCTTAATCGATTATGATTTACGCTCATTTAATGTGACATTTTATGTGTGTGTTATACTTAAGATATCTTAATCTTTTTTATTGGTATTTCTTTAGATTTTCACTTTACTCTATTTTATTCTTATACTAGTTTTCCAAGCCGTATAGTAAATAGTGATGTTTAGAGTCCCTCGGGACATGGGGCGGATATTATATCCATTTCACTGATAAATGTTTATTTAGATGATCAGCCTTTTATACCCTACAAAAGGGAGACATTTTTTCACGTCCCTACCGATAATAATCGAACACAGCACCTCTCGATTGTAACGCCTAACGCGTTAACCATTGAACCAACCAAGCGGTTCACTACTGTATTAACTTTTAAAGACCGACAAAATGCCCGTTATAGATGGATGAATTTTTTTGCATTATCATGTTAGAATCATGTTTTGATACTGAACTTCTACTAAGACATAAGCTACTAACTAGTAGTACTCTATAGCTATGACCGTCACTATATCTATGGAAAATAGTAACTAATACTTTTATTTCAGTTTGAGGGATGAAGGTATAGAAAAAAAGAAGAGTGATAAAAGCGAAGAAGATTATGAAGATGATATAAAAGGAATACCTATACGAAAGAAGAGAGACATTGGATTAGTCAAAAAAATTGCGGGAAATCAAATCGAAAAGTCTAAAATTACCACTAATGTTAAGGATGTAATTTCTAAATTAAGGTCACTGAGTAATACTGATACAGAAACTACATTTGATCAAACTCAGCATATTATGCAAAAAAATGTTGAAGAAATTAAAAATACATTTCATTTCGGAGGTTTACCGGACGCAACGTTTTTCAAATTAATTATTTCGACGACAATGTCATGAATAATGTGTTTGGCTTGCTTGGTTTTTGGTTTTGTATTTATTTACTTGTTGTTTTTATGATTGTGATATAAAGTATTAAACTTAAATTGTGAAATTATTTATTGTGTTTAGTTGATACGTTAAACTCAATGTATTATGAATAGTTCAAACATTAAATGTGTACATACTTTATTATATGAATTAATTAGTGATAATATGAGTACCTCAGAGACAAGAATGAACGCAAAGTCTACTGCTAATATCCAAAGCATTTATTAAAACAGAATATGTTTATACAAATGCTGATTATATTAAGAAGATTTTCAAACATGATCTAACGAAAGTTAAGTCCATTTATTAAACTTATGTAACTATTTTTACAATTGTAATAATTAAAAGACCGGTAGCAAACGTTTCCGAGAACGGCGGAATGAATATAAATCTGAATCAGCATTAAACTTTGTTGAGGATTGAAACCCCGCATAAATAACAGTTAAGCTTCTTGTGTTAATCAAATCGTGTAATTACTATTATTCATTTAACATCGAAATCTATGGTTGCTAAAGGTTTATATTAGAGTGTTTAAATTATGTACAGAAAAATACATAACATTTGTGTTGTAGTTGTATCAGAAAGACTTACACAACCATTTTCTATGATATTATGTGACAGATGTTTTACCAACAAAGAAAATTTGTGTTATTGGTTAACAAAATTTGTGTAGAAGCCAATATTTATTTTAATGCTTTTCCGATCCCCTCGTGCCATTTACGACTAATAAACTTTAATTTATTTTTTAATTGAATACTTTGCAATTTATTACTTTTTATATCGAAACTATATATTGATTATACTATTGAATTTCATGAACTGGTTTTCGATGTAGAAAATATAATACAGTCAACTACAGAATTTGTTACGAGTGACCAAACGTCGACTCTCCGACTAATTGGAACGCGTATGTACGTTACGAACATTGATAATTTACAGAGCTTAAATCCGTTTCCACCAAAATGACCATTAGCCTCATACTACAAACGTTAAATAAGTAGATCCATTAAATACTAGGTCTCTGAACTAACATACTAATGAGTTATAAAAACAGTTGAGATAGAAAGTCTTTTCATTTGTAAATATTTTTAGCAAACTAGCGACCCGCCCCGGCTTCGCACGGGTGGCCACCACATTCAACTGGGTTGATTTTTTTAAAGTATAGGGTACGTGTCTTAATCTATATGCATACCAAATTTCATCAACATCTTATACAATCGGTTCGGCCGGGAAAGAGGAACAGGCAGACAGACAGATAGACAGACAGACAGACAGACTTTCGCATTTATAATATTAGTACGGATAGGGGAAAAGTATTGCATATGTATTTGAGATATTAACTAACGCGGTTGACTATAATTCATAGCTCAGCTCCGGTCTAAAATTACTGAATAAATAATGTAGAGATGTCTTATAATAGATATTAACAGAGGAATTGTGTAGAAAGGGGTCTTTATAATCACAGCTTAGCACTAGCGTTATCGGAGTACGAAGCAACCTGCAAATGTTCCGAGAATTATCCGGAGATTATGAGAACGTTGTTAACATTACAGAGACGTTATAAGAAACTGATAACAGACTGAGATAAACTATAAATATTTTTTTTATATTGTGCCTGAAATGTTTTAGAAGGTATTGCATATGAAAGACGAAAAAGAAGAAGTGTCATATGCAGGTTTTTGGTATTTTCTTATGGGTTGTTCCAAAACAACTTTCCGAAAAATTTAAACCAGTGAAATGATGAAAATAATGGAACTCTCGGACTACTATTGTACAATTCATTAAACCCTTAATTGCTGCGTAGATTAAATATAAAAATACTGATGAAAAACAAACACCTTATCCATTGTAAATGTATTTATAGCAGTTAAGTGACATGCAAATAAAAACATAAGGTACGAATTAACATGAATTTAAGATGTTTTCTATCGGATATAGCCAAAATTCCGGTTTAAAATCTAAATAATGGACAAGGGTAGCTCTAAACTACTGAATAAATAATGTTAGGGATGTCTTAAAATAGATATAAACAGTAAATATGTGTATAAACGGGTTAAAGTGGTGATAATCACAGCTTAGCTCTAGCGTTATCAGAGTGCCAAGCAACCTGTTTACCGTGCAAGTGTTCCGTAGAGGATTATGAAGGCGTTTAGCCGTTATTAACATTTGGGAGACGCTGTGTTGAAAATAAGCTGATAATGTGAGACTTTACGAGAGGTATTGTGTCTGCAATGTTATATTTGAAAAATCATTCTCGAGTAAGTTGTTAAAGACAAAAATCTTTGTGTAATACGGAAAAATAAAAGAGTGTTTTAGTGCCAATTTGATCTTGGCAGTTGGAGCTCTTATAAGTAGTAGTAAAATATAGATATAATTAACAAAATCTTATGTCAAAAGCTGTTTGAAATGTGTTCCAATACCAACGCAAATATATCCGTACAATTTTGTAATATGTATAAAAATAACGAAGAAAATATAACACATAACAAAACACACCTAAAACTCGTTATACAAAAGTAACAATAATGACTAGATCTAGGTCATAATGGTGAAACTTTTCGCCAAAAACAAAAGGAACACGAAAAAGCGTGTCATTTTGTCATCTTATTTTAAAGTATTTTAATTGCTGAATATTACTTCTTAGCAGTGAAAAGGAAAGCAAATAAAGAGGCGTCATAAATAAAAACGTGATCAAAATATAAGGTTTCACAGAGCTTCTAATTAACTTTCCGGTGTTTTATTAATGGACAAGGTGAAACTTTGTACAAGTTAAGGAATACTTTTGAATGGATGATGATTATTACTGCTATATTAAACGAAGTTATACGTATTAGTATAGAATCCCAAGTAACGACCTTCACCCATTTTAAAAACCATGAAAATTATAGTTTAACTAATAAATATGTTTGTGAATGTGTAATAACAGGATTCCGTATAAAAAATGTTCATGGCTACTACGTAATTCGGCGCGCAGCTTCGCTTGTGATAAATTGTCGCTTTGCTTTCGCTTATAGAATATTTATTGTCAAAATCCGTTCGAAAGTTACTTGTACAGGTATATTAGTTGCAGTGTGAATGTCACTCCAAAACAAACATCCCAACTTTCACATTCACAACATTTGTAAAATTCGTCCAATAATCGTTATGTATTTTCTTATTATCTGTTATCAATAGTTTTATTATCTCTTCTCTCTTAAGAGAGAGCATAGCAATACATCTGCTACGGTTATGAAGGGTGAGCGATTAACATCAGATGACCCGTATACTCCTTTGTTTACCCAACCATTAAAAACAGATTAATTGAGCTAATTAGGAACGTTGGTATTTTGTACCATTTTCACTATTGTAGTTAATGTTATTAAATTGTTATTCAGTCGTATTACAGTATCACATCAAGACATCCAATATCCATCCACATTCATAGCAGCTTTTATTCCTCTAATATTTTGCCTAATCTCCGTCATTCTGAGCGCTCGTTTGCCAGAAAAGGGTCAATTAAAGGGATTTTATACCCTCCAGGAGTATGGGAACCATCGTTAACCGCGACTAACAAGGATAATGAGCCACACCGACTGGTTATAATAATAAATTGGGACGTTTTATTCCCAAGTTTAGTGGAAAATCATAAAAAATTTACGTTACCAAAACGAGATGTCGCTAAACGTTTCGATGTATCAACAAAATATTTGAATTTGATTTTAGCAGCATATCTTTTAACCCGAAGTTTTGTATACGTGTATAATATATAATATATATATAAGTCAATGTAATTTTGAACAGTTTTCTGATCTAATCTATAGGTCCATTGGCACATTTTGAGGTAAATATTAAAATTTACATAATTGGTTATAATTGTTAAAGACGGTACAAGGTTCACGATGCAAGACTTTCAACAAATGACAATGATACTCCACATTCAGCCACTAGGGGTTTTCGTGTCAAGGGGCGGGACAAAGGCGGCAAAAATGCCCGTCGTAGCTCCCTAACTCACACGAAATCTTCAAATACATAATATAAATATATTAATAAGCTACTACCTAAACTAATAAATCGTTGGGTATTTAATGCTGGAAAATTTAATTTTTTAAAATTTATAATAATTATGTTTCAGAAAAATCCACTCGTTTCACGAAATTTTAATTTAACATTGTTAGATTTAAATATGTTGTGATTTCGTATTTATTTGTTTGAATACTTTATATTTACATAATTTTGTAATTATAGTATTGACTTTAGTATCATGGCAACACGACATAAGGGGTAGGAGGTCTAAGTAGTGTTCGTAGTTCTATAAAATATCAAGCTAAGTTCATTTTTGAATTAGGGATGATTTTTGGTGTACATTCCTTGAAGCGCCTTAGCAATGGTCGCTGTTTTACAGTACATCACTCTGGTGAAGCAAAGATATGGGATCATTGTGAAGTACAGTGCCTCGCAATCGTCAAGCACGAGTCAATTATTATTAAACATGTATATTAAGTTTTATAATAATACGAAAGAAATTCTTGTATGATTACGCAATCTGCTTAAAAATTGCAACATGTGTATAAGCAGATAAAAGTTCAATAACGCAAATATATAGGTTTTACATAAATAAACGGCTAGTATAAAATGTATTTCGCATAAAAAATTTATTTTACACGGCTGTTAACATTCCATTTTGTCGTTACCGTTGTTTCATAGAACATTGATTATTATTCAATGGAGTGAAAACATTTTGGGAATTTTATATAGTTTTACGATATTTAATACATTTTTCAGTTCCAAATAAATCGAATTCGCAATGTAACGTATAATTCCCTAAATAGTTATATTTAACGCAAGCAATTATTAATATAACAATGTAATAAATTGGTTTACGCAATTGCAAGAATATAAAATTGAAAAGTCATCCTCAGCTATTCACTAAAATCAAAATCGATACCAGACCCGGTTGTAAATTAAATAAAGTGTACTTATAGTTTGTGGAAATAGTGTAGGTGTATTAAAAGAATATTGTAGAAGATCTTTCGAATTGTAACCGTCTTGAATGCAAAATGTTAAAAACTAAACTTATTGAATTCGTCGCCTCTCCGGGGTATTTAAGATTATATTTACTCGTTCACACGTCTTTGCTTCAAAAGAAAACATATTCCTTTTAAATTGTTATAGAAAACCTTTACCCGTAGTTTAACTGATTTGATCAAATTGCTAGTATTTAAGGCCCCAGGTTAACGGTTTATGCTGGGACTGAAGAAATTGTTTGCCTTTCAAAGTAGGTATAAAACTGTTTACAAAAGAATTGTCGACACCAAGTAAATCTCTTTTATTCCCGCAATTACTATTATTGCTTTACAGTTTCACTCTTACGGTAAAATGCATTGACGTAAAATATTTTCAACCGACCGATATTTTATCTGACAGACAGATATTTTTACAGAAAATTAAATGTAATTTTCTGCTCTTCTACGAAATGACATTCCCGTAACCCAAAATAACATTATATTAATTGAAATTTTATCTCAGACATGTATATTCAAAATCTGACAGGTTTTGGAATCAAATATTAATATTCAAATTTATTTTATGTCCCTCAAATACTTTATAATTGAATATTTTGTTTAAGTTAAGTTATTTTTTCATATTACTTATATGTCACTAATGTTTTTTTTTTACTGTGTATAACTAGGAACAGAGAGATCAGCAAAATGACGTAACCATACAGTCTAAAACATAGCAGTATAACAATACCATGTCTAATTTTCTAACCCAAGAATTTTCTTAAAACATTCTAGAAAAATGTTTTGTGCTAAGCGGGGTTTACGAACTATTTAATAAAAAAAACCAGTCACAAAATAGAAAATGACACCAGTATTGTTGAAAACATAGCATGGTGAAGGCAACGAAAAGTCTAAACAGTAAGTTTTAATGAGTTTTGTTGAATTAATTATGTTCACCAACTTCTTTTCATTTTCTTCATGACTTTTTTTACTGCGGTATATAACGTGCAAATATCATATTGTTTTATGAAGTGGTTAAATATTTTAATAGTATAATTGTGGTTCTAAATATCTTTATTTAGATAGGATACAATGTAATATTCTTATATTGCATTGAATATTATTTTAAATACTTCCTAGGTTGATACCGAGTAGTCAACACAAACAATTTTTGAAGATAAATACTAGTTACAAAGGCTTAATTAAAATTATGTTTACGTGAATGAAACCACAAATAAATCTAGTCCTGGACCTGAAACACATCTGACCCTTGTCTTAATGAGGAACAAGGGTCTTCATCGTTTTAGTATCATATATGTACATATGTACACCCAAGTAAACTTGTCAAGGAATAATATGTTACAAATCAAAAATATTGTTGTAATACCTTTATTTCAATACAAAACATAAATGTAAAACAAACTGTTAAATTCAATAATCATATGTATTAATCATTACGTTTTCAGGGAGTCGTTCAAATTAATTACAAAGTATTTTTCACTAATTGTGAAGTAATTAGCGTTCATTTTAATTGAAGAAAATGATATAAAAATGTCAATGACACGTTCAAGGCGAGCTCTACCGCCATCTCCTCGTACCTCTTTTATGGTGCCCTGGTACTTTTAAGTGACTTTCTTAAAACCGCCGCTGTGTATGGTAATATTCCGGCGAGAAATCAAAGACTAATTTACAGGTGTAAAACACAATTTAATCGGTTGAATTAATAACCAGATATTTCGTACCTTAAACAGCCAATAGTGAGGAATATTGGCAGCTAGGAAATCATTTTAAACTCCTTAATGTCTGAGTGAGCAGTGCTTACCTATTGGAACTAAATCTAAGATAAGAAAATTACCTGTTTAGTAATAACAATGATGAATAGAATGTAAACATTCAGCAGCAATCCAATTGCGGAGATGACAGTGACGGCCACGCTCAGGGCGAGCTCCACCGCCATCTCCTCGCGGTCGTCCGTGCCGTTCATCCCGTTATACCGCGCACACCGCTACCTCTTCCATGGTGCCTTGGTACTTTCAATTACCATCTTGGCTATCTGACTGCTGCTGCTGCGTTCCACCGCATTTTGGGCAAGGTCCTGGAACGAAGGAAAGTTTTCTTTAAATTCGTTTCTAAAATTTCTTTTGTTCTCATTAAATTATCTTCATCGCGTTTAGATCTAGACACGCGGCAGTGTCTCAGCCAAGCTCGGAGAAAACCAGACTACACGCTATGTATTATGATTTGACTTTGGTTTTTTTATCTGTTTTTTTTAACAATACATTTGTTAATGAAATCGAGAACTTGGCTTTCATTTCACATTTATGTACTTGCTGTTATTGAATAAGAACGTAATCATGAAACATATTAGGATGAATTTTTTATTTTAAGTTTAGATACAGATACAGAACTAAGAAGAAGAATCGTACTATGAAATGATGACCTCTATTTGAAATATAATGGGCCAACATGTTAAACACATACCTACCCAAAATCAGTCCATGTGTTCCTACTAACATAATGGGTAAATTACTTGCATACTTAATCTTCATTAATTAAGTTTTATAATTATTTAGCGTTTTCAGTAAGGCTGTAAAGCCTTTGCGTAAGCAAAAGCTCACAACAAAGTCCTTAAAATAGTTTTATACGAAGCTTTAAATAGCACGCCGCAGTAATTTATCGACAAACAATAAGTATGACAACAAGCAATACGATTGTTTGTCACGATAACTCGCGGTTCGATTTGTAGTGTCGTAAAACGCGATGCAATAATCCAGTGACTGTTTCACTAAATATGGTTGGTGGGGTCAGTAATTTTGTCAACAGTAAGTTAACGTGTCCCCACAAATAACGCACTC
This sequence comes from Phoebis sennae, assembly GCA_001586405.1. Classification (NCBI taxonomy): domain Eukaryota; kingdom Metazoa; phylum Arthropoda; class Insecta; order Lepidoptera; family Pieridae; genus Phoebis; species Phoebis sennae. The sequence goes on from LQNK01000404.1 coordinate 1,421,660, forward strand.
ATGAATTTCATTGAAAATAGACTGAGCATCACCGTGCTGTACTATAAACTGATTAACCATTAAGTACATAGCTTTTGCAATACACAGTTATAAAAAATAAATAATTTATAAGGGTTTAAGTATAGGTATTAAGTAGAATTCCATGAAGTGCGATTGCATTATATCTTGTCTCCAACTCTGGCTTCAGAAACAAATTATACGCAAAATTGTATCCTTTTTTCAATTTTCTCCTAACTTTCGTTTATTTATCATCAAATAGGGAGTTTTAAAAATCTATACATATAATAAAATCTTAGACTAGCCGTGTCTGTACATTTAATATTTTCAAGAAAAAAATAGTGTTTCGTGTTTCATTTATGATTCTAAACTCAAAACAATGCTTTTTAGAATTTTTGTCTGTTTGTCGGTTTGTCGGTTTGTCTGTTTGTCTGTTTGTCTGTTTGCCTGTTTGTCGGGCGTTTGTACGCAGTCAACTTCGAAACGGCTTAACCGATTTAAATACGGTTTTCGATTATGTATTACGGCTAGCCCCCCGGAGGTTTTAGTGTTTATTTCATTCAAATCGGTTAACAAATAAAAAAGATATGAGGGTTCAAAGTGATCCATCAAAACATATCATCAATGCGCGTAGGTATATTAAATTTAATATTTTAAGTGTTATTTAAAGCACTTTTTATTGATAAATGTAGCCTTCTCTTGATCTCGAAAGTAGATTACGATCATGGCGGCTAATCACAACAAAGACTAACCAACATGCAGAAGATATTATTTGCGTCCATAAGCAAATATGTGTTAAATCCGTGGAAACATCAACTCTTTTATTCTGAGAGTACACGACAGATTTCCAAAATGTCAATATTTTGCAAAAAATAAATAAAATAGAATTATTAGAATTATATAAAACTGAACAGTGACACTTTTGTTATATTTAATGTCGGATATATCTCGAACTACGAGATATCTTTTTACAAACGTACGTTTCTAAATCTTAAAAATTGTCATACCACCTCTACTTCGAAAATCCACAAAGTACAGAAATTTGTAGTCCACGCGGGCGAAGCCGCGGGCGGAAAGCTAGTAA
>LQNK01003221.1:14322-44722 GCA_001586405.1 Phoebis sennae
ATTCCTCACCCCTCGTCTTCAAACTCGACATTTGTCTTTGTTTTAACTATTCGCCTATGAAAATAAATTGGATAAACAATACTCAAGTTATCGTCGCACAAAGTTTTTCATACTTACATACAAACATTCAATCGCCCGACCATCTCAGCTCAGAGACTCGGTCAAAAATAGTAAACACGTGTTTCTTTACATTTTATATCTAGTAAATGTATTAAACATCGATAAAGAAAACCTTGCTTTTCGAATGTTAATCGAACTTTGATTAAGATACTTTGCACGCTATCTCGGAAATTTCACGAAACGCCAACAGTTTCGCTCGGTCAGCAGAAACTTTCGAGGGAAAACAACTAATTCCACTTCGTAATAAGAGCTAGAATTGCTTGCACTAATTTAAGTTTTGGCAAGTCTAGGCTGGTAGAAAAGCTATCAAAACTTCTTCAGGTATTGCAACGGTTTTTAATATTCACACTTCAAGTTGTGTGATTTCTTAATAAGGTAAAGAGAAATTTTATTGGTTACTAGCTGTACCCTGCGGTTTACCCGCATAGATTAAATGTAATAAAGTATCTTAAATCCTTTCTCGGGTTTTAAACTATATTGATAAAAAAATCATCTAAAACTGTTCAGTAGTTTAGGCGTGAAGAAGTGACAGACAACATACAGGCAAACAATGTTACTTTAGTATTTCTGGCATTACGTTAGTGCATGCAAGCACGCGACAGGATATCGTATAAATTTTGGATAAAGCATTACAGATACTTTGTCATATAATGAACTATAGAAATCACTTTTTTGCATTAATTTAGATGTTTTCATTTCACATCTCGCTCGCATACTGTTTGCGTCTATACTCACACTGGTCGGTACCGTAGGATAAAAAATAACGACATTTCTAATTCGGATATAATAAAAATATGAAATTCAATATATATATATATATAATAACATCTTGATATTATACAGATAACAAACCATTGTAACCCATAACTTTAACATAAAATACTTGCTATTCTATGTTAATTTTAAAATTAATTTTTCAATAACGATCTTCTATACTAGCTTCATCTATAATAATATACATAAAGGTTTAATACCTTTGATTACCCCTGTACGGGTGTAAAAGTTAACAAGTGAGGTTGATTGACAGTCGGATATTAACCCTGCTATTAAGTCGATTATACGTCAAAGCACAACACGTATAAATACTTGCTTGTAATATCTATACTGATTATACAGGGTGTCCCAAAATTCAACGATAATACGGCACCAGGTGGTGGGCCTACTCATAACTACTTGAGGAAAAATAAAATAAAAATTCAATCTAACTTAATTTTTAAATTATAAAGAAAAATTGATTTGCTTCAAAAAATTTCACCTACTAAGACATTTTTTGTTACCATGTCCACAATTTTACTAATATTTCTATCTTTTCTTTTGTATTGGAAACTTAAGTAGCACTGCTATCCACCACAATCATTTAAATACCCAGAATGCATGTAGTTTTTACATAAAAAGCAATTGAAATTGTATTTTTCTCTAAAATTTCGAAAGATTTTAACTTTCAGTCAACTTTGATTCATTGTGGTGTAAAAAAATGTATGGTCACCACTGTGGCAAGTCTTATCAAAAGTTGGCGCATCTATTCAAGATTATAAAATGGTAAAATAACATAGGAAATCAGCCGGACAACCATTCTAACTATTTTTAAAGAGAAGAATCAATCTTCATAAATTGTTAACATTAATATTAATTGTTAACATTAACATTAATATTAATATAATTGTTTTCAAATCAGTACGCTATAATCCTTTATTTATTGTGCAAAGTTTCGTATTTTTGGCTTTGATTTCTGGACTGGATTAAGCGATCTGCATACTGAACTGTACTTGGTATTATCTTGAACTCTGCTTGTGTGAACTGGACTTTTTGCATATTTTGAACCGTTTAGCATGCCAGTACCCTACACATCGTTGTAATATGCTATTATGCATCTCGTTTATGGAGTCCGAGTAACTCTATGCAATGATTTCGCTGCCAGCAATTTGTATCAAGAAAGATACCCAAATGCTGAAAGATACCCTTATAATCGAGTATTTATTAATGTGCATCGAGCGTTTTCAGAGGGTGGTCTACCATCTGAAATCAAATCAATCATAAAAGATATGCACGACAAGTAAAACGATCTTTTTAAGCCGATTTCGTGCTTGTATTATTAATGCCAGTGGCAAGCAATTTTACATTTACTTTAATGTTAATAATGCAACAAAATAAATGTAAAATTGTTTGGTTTTAATTCCTTCGACCTCTTTTAAAGAACAATTACTGTTTTGGCCTCATAGAAAAAGTTGATTAGTAAAAGTCGTTTTCAACTTTTTGCTCTTGCTTTACTCTTGCATAGACCTGTACGATTTTTATTGCTAGTTTTATAAAAGTATTTTACCATTTTATAATCTTGAATAGATGCGCCAACTTTTGATAAGACTTGCCATAGTGGTGACCATACATTTTTTTACACCACAATGAATCAAAGTTGACTGAAAGTTAAAATCTTTCGAAATTTTAGAGAAAAATACAATTTCAATTGCTTTTTATGTAAAAACTACATGCATTCTGGGTATTTAAATGATTGTGGTGGATAGCAGTGCTACTTAAGTTTCCAATATAAAAGAAAAGTTAGAAATATTAGTAAAATTGTGGACATGGTAACAAAAAATGTCTTAGTAGGTGAAATTTTTTGAAGCAAATCAATTTTTTTTATAATTTAAAAAATAAGTTAGATTGAATTTTTATTTTATTTTTCCTCAAGTAGTCATGAGTAGGCCCACCACCTGGTGCCGTATTATCGTTGAATTTTGGGACACCCTGTATAAAGCTGAGATTATTTGCTTGTTTGAACGCGCTAATATCGGGGACTTGTCCCGGTCTGATAGAATATTTGTGTATTAGGTAAATCATAAATTGCGACATCGTTATTGTACTGTATTTTACAAATGCAATGTCTGATACATTACATTATTTTTTTATCTTTGGGGGTAAATTGTTCGCAAAACATGTTTAATTCATAGTTATCTTTAAAAAACCCGTCTGCGTTATGTAAAAAAACTAACCATTCCCCTTCCTTTTTTTTTTTGATTTCCCAGCGCTATTTTGATTACAAACATTCTATTGGAGTTAGGTATATAGATAATAGAAAAAAATATAACTACTATTTCAAAATATCTGCAGTTTTCTAATTCGTACACAGAAAAGGAAACCATAAAATGTATTTTCTATCTTACTTTCATAAAGTTTAATTCCAACTTCTTCAGTATCCGTGTCGATACTTAGAACCAGTAATATAAGAGGTACGAGTTGATAATCTCTAAGAATTTGTAGTCTCAAAAGGAAATCTTATACACGATGTAGCGTAAAGTACCTGCAGATAGAAGACGTTGAAAAATTCCACCATTTATAGTCTTGCCACAATTTTTTCTTTATTTTCGAATATCTCTAAAACCGAGGGACTTTTACTTAACATGAAATATTTCTGAACCATCTTTATGTAGAAGACATCAAGACTTCCACTTTTTACGTCGAAACACGTTTTAAATATCTCCTTCACACCACACAATTTTTAATAAGATTTTCCAAGTACTTCTAAAAGCAGTGTTTCTATGTTTCACTTTGAAACTATCGACCAACCGCAACACGATGCAATGAAGGCTTGATTACTATGTGCCTTAAATTTATTTAGGACTTTATTATTGGCATATGGCTGTGAAATTAACACATGGGTGCTACCAGACACATTAATACTCGAAAATACATAGGCATACCCGTGCGATAACAGGTTAGAATGTGTGTCACCACCCCATTGGTACCCGTGGGTGTCGTAAGACAGAGGGTAATTCTGCTGCATAAAATCTTTAGCAATAAAAGAGTGGGCATTGCACGATTGGACCAAGCACCGGAGAAATTACCACCACCCAGCGGAAGATCGGCGTTAAGCAGTGTTCCACTGTATATTATGTATGACATAACAATTACAAATTCGACTGAGTTACAGAATTACTAATTAGTATAAAGAAATTGTAAATTCTTTTGTTGTTATTACTTAAATTTATTTTTCGTTGAGCATTAATGATATTAAAATTTTGTGTTGGTGTGTATAAAATGGACTAAAATTAAATAAAATCGAGGTAAATGAATTTCCATGTCTACAATCCTATTCCTCTCCCTTCCTGTTCTAGTCTCTCCCAATTTCCTATCTTTAATCCTTTCCTTATCCTCTCCCCTTCCTTCAAGCCAAGGCATCTGCGATATTTCATGTTGTAGGTGTTCATGGGCTGCGGTCAGTCACTTAACATCAGATGAACCGCATGCCGCTTGTCTGCTTTAACATAAAAAAAAAAAAAAAAAACAAAATAAAACATTTATCAAGACTACTCACTCTTCATACACCTTTTCCTGCACTGTAGGATATTTAGCGAATAATATTAATATAAAATGCAGCACATTTGTACACGTGTCAGTAGAAGCTATAAAAAAAGAAATTATCTCCTCTCGCAATTCCACGTCATTATACTCAATGTTTTTTCTTGAGATAGAGATAAAATTATCTATTAAAAAAATATTTTGAGAGCCTTCTTCATTATTATTAAACTCGCTCCTTTTTTGTCGGATAACCTGTGGAGAAATATAAAAAAATGTTAAATATCGCGTAAAATCCTTTAAATTTCATTTAATATGGAAAGTACTCGCGTTAAAACACATATAAGAAAATAAAATACTTTAATTTTTTCAAGGCTTTCCTTAAAATAAAAAATTATTGAGAAATATAAAAAATTTTTTGAAAGTACCAAAGTAATAACGAATTTAAATAATTTGTGTAAACAAATAAAAATAACATAACATAATATACTGATAGTTTTACAATTTTGTACTTACCTCATCTATAATAGAATAACCCTACTTTCTGGTCTTCAAAACTTTGGTATAATTTGGATGAAAACGATCCGGGTTTTGCCAAAAACAGACCAATCTTTGTATTATATATGTTTTTAAAGTTTCTAGTATATTGGTTAAAACTTCTTTATTTTCGTCCAAGAATCTATTTTTTCCCAATGCTGTTTCTTTAATAAAAAATGAGGCGTGATTAATTTATTAGGACTTTTTGGTTATGAGGTTGCCTATAGCAATAGAGCCGCCCATTGTAGGAATTCTTAATTTTCAATTATAATTTTTATTACTCTGTAATTAGTGTTCAATAAGGATTTCCTATATATCTATCTATTTTTCGTTTAAATTCAGTTCGTTTTACGTCAGATGAGTCGCAAGTAGAATTACTTGTTAATAAAAATTAACTTGTTAGCATTTTTTTTTTTATGTTAAAGCAGATAAGCGGGGCATGCGGTTCACCTGATCTTAAGTGACCGACCGCAGCCCATGAACATCTGCAACAAAGGAATGTCGCAGATGCCTTGCCGGCATAGAGGATGGGGTAGGGATAAGGAGAGGATTAATAATAGGAAGTTGGAAGAGGAGTAGAACAGGTTGGGAGAGGGACGGGATGGAAATACAGGCCTCCGGACACCAGCTCACCGTACGAAACACAGTGCAATACTGCTTCACGCCGGTCTTCTGCTGGGGGGTGGTATTTACACCGGTGCGAGCTTGGCCTAATTGTGCAATGCTCGGCTCCCACTTTTTTATTGCTGAAGTTGTTGTGCAGCAGAATTACCCTCTGTCGCCTCTTACGACACCCACGGGTAGAAATGGGGTGGCGACACACGTATTCTAACCCGTCGCCACACGGACAGTCACAGTAAGTATTGAGCATATAAAGGTAAGATTTAAAGTGGCAAAGTTCTACTGAGTTCTAAACAGAATCAGCCAACTCAAGAGGAGTTGGTTCATTCTGTAATAGTATAGTGTAAAGTTTCACCTGAGAAATTGGAAGGGATGTTTGCGTTCCAAATTTTGTTTCAAGGTCAGATAAACAATACTCAAGTGATCGTCGGGCAAAGTTTTTCAAACAGTCAGACATACAAACATACCATCGCTTCACTCGGTCAAAAAGCTTACAAATTCCATGGAAGCCATATTATTTGGTAATAGCTAGGAGATAGTCTTTTTATACACAAATGGAAACGTTACTTTAAAATACCTTGAATTCTGTCATGATTACTTAGGTACTCGGGATGACACGGTGTTTAAACCGGAATATACATTTTTTATTACATTATTTATTTATATATTATCAAAAAAAATAGTCTTTAGTTTTTATGGGCCGTAGTTTTAAGTTATTTAAGATCTATTGACTGTAACTACATGATGCCTGATATAAATAAATAAATAAGAATAAAAAAAATGACAATAAAAATACGACACCTATATTTTATCAGTCCTTTTATAATTGATCCAATTCTCTTCATTATTTTCAGACATAGAAATTAGAGTCGAATTATCAACCGTGTATTCAAAACTTATGAACAGTTCAGACGATGGTATATTTGCGTACGTTGTTTTGTTGGCCGATAGGGTACCAGAGTATTGCAGGACATTGCAAGTACAAGTGAAAGTACCCGTAAGTTCTTTATTTTACTAGTAACCTTACCACTGAGTTCACCCATTTGGGGCACTATAATATGATTTTATGTTCTTTATTTTTAAATTGCAACCCTAATAAATGTATTTTCTTTCTTTCTTTGTTTTAAATTTAGATTCATTAATTCTAGATTACAGATAATATTTATAGCATATTTACTTTGAGTTAAACAGTAAATATAGTAGCGCAGTAGAGACATCTTATTATATGACGGATCAATTCTGATTTAAATAAATAAATATTCCGGGACATTTAACCCAACTAGTCCCAAACTAAGAAGAGCTTGTACTATGGAAACTAGATAAATGTTAGACATACTTAAATATACTCCGTTTTTTGTAAATACATACACACTATAGATAAATCAACACCCATACAGTAGAAAATTATTCATCACATCTTAATTTTCTACTCGTGGGGATCGAATCCACACCCTCCGGTGCAATAGACCATCGTCACATCCACTGTCCAAATCGTCTGATTTTCGTTTAACTGGTATCCACAGAATCGTGACTTCTTCCAAGTGATCGACTATAAAATAACAGGAAAGCTACTAGTAAATCCTGAAAACGATACTACGCTTGATCTGGATCCCACCCGAGTTATACTGAGCGAAAGGAGTCGTTTGGCTCTGAGGGGGGAGAAGTGGAGCTCTGTTTGTGGTGCTGGGAAGACTGTTTGCGTTCCAGACCTTGTGCCTAAAATTATTACTACTATGACGTAAGTATTGAGCATATAAAGGTAAGATTTAAAGTGGCAAAGTTCTACTGAGTTCTAAACAGAATCAGCCAACTCAAGAGGAGTTGGTTCATTCTGTAATAGTATAGTGTAAAGTTTCACCTGAGAAATTGGAAGGGATGTTTGCGTTCCAGACCTTCGGATGCTTCATTAGTGAAGCATGTGAAGACGAGATTTTGAGTGAGCCTTCAGAGCCATAGTTATATTGAGTGGGGGGAGTTGGCTAATTCGAAAGGGGAGGGAGAAGTGTAACAGATCTAAATTTATGATGATATATCTATGAGGGTGGAAAGCCCTCCGCATCTCCGAAGAATGAATAAATTTTAATGAACATAAAATAATATCTGGTCTGGTCGACTCTACTACCGACTACATTTTGCAATTATCTTCCAACAAGAATTGAATATGGTGTAATTTAATTTCTTCCAGGCAACTAAATTGAAATTCAATTGATCGTTTTAGATTATCCAACACTAGCGTATTGGAGCATCGGATAGGCAGTAGGAGTAGAGAAAATTTTATTATTAACATACAAAATAAGGGTGAACCTGCCTACACAGCATGCGCAGTAATACTGGTCTTGGGTGTGAACGTGATCCAACACCCACGAGAGTGTGTCAAGGAAGATCAGCAGTTTACCTGTAAGCCTAGGTTTCCGTTACAAAATGGAGATTTTTGGGTATGTATTTTTATCAATGAGTATTTACTCCACCAAACCTTAAAATTTATAATAACACGGTATAAAAGATACAGTACAAATTGGTGGGCATCATTACTACACTGCGATCTGTGCAACCCGTGGTCAAGGAAGGAGATACTACAAAGAAGACTGTCTATGTCTATGTCTTAAGTAATACGTAAGATGCAGGACATCATTACAAATATAAACACAGAAGAAAAAACAAATATAGGATCTAACTATTTTTGAAAAGGAAGTTTATGTTCTGCAAGTAAGTCAGTGGAATTTTAGAGAAGAAAAAGGCAATATCTGGCTAGCAACGGAAGCGCGTGTCTTGATTATGTCGCGTAGTAATGCCGTGCAAACATTCATCACCTTTGTTGTCATTTAAGCGCGCCCTAGCTACTCAATGTTTGGATTGATAGATAATATTGGACACCTACGAGAATTTCCTATAGTTGTATGGTTTGGCCTAGTTTGACCAAATGAATGTCGAAGCAATGGAAAACGATCATTTCTTAGGCCTATATTCCAACAATTTTTATGATTTTTACTAAATTACCCTAGTGCAAAAGAAACAGTGACATGGCTATAGAAAATTTTAAAATGGCGCTTGCATATCAAAAAAAGGAGGGGGAGGAATTTATTTTTTTATAAAATGATTCAGTCGAGGATTTTCATAGACATTAATTAATTTAACTTGTTTCAGACCTTACAAGATTTTGAACTAGAAACATCTACATTGAGTAGTAAGGATGAGTATATAAAAATATCTTACGATTTATACAATCACTGTGGAAATGCAGAGGAGAAACAACATTATGAAACCACTGTGGCATTGTACCCTGATACTAATATTCACATAACAGGGTAATTTATTTTTGTTTGAATAAAATAATAATTATAAAAATCACACTGATTTCTTTGAAATTAAATTGTTGCTTCGCTTTGTATGTCGTAATTGATGGTTATTTATGCTTAATGTCCACAAGTATGTTGCGTACTGTTTTGAAGCTTAAGAATTGAAACCATTTTCTAATAAAAGATAAAAAAATCCAAAATTAAAACTTTCATTTTGACTGAGAACTGAGAAGTAATGTTAACGGTATTGCTATATATGATCGATTTTTACAGACAAACGAATCCAAATGATATAATTAATACTACTGCTTTAGAGGTGTCATTTGGAAAGAAATTTGAACATATTTATACGGTAAGTACATTATTTACTTTTTCGCGCCCCGGAGAGCACGTGCAGCCGTCGGTCCCGCGCCTGATCTCTCTCCGGTCGTGTCGGTCTGCCGTCCCATTGGGTTATGAGAGTGAAGGAATAGAGTGCACTTGTGTTCGCGCGTACACTTGTGCACTATAATATCTCCTGCGCAGCTGATTAGTCACTGTTGAGATTGGCTTCCATGACCGAAATTAGTCAGGCTATTATTACACCATTTATCAGTCGCAATATCTTTGATTTTTTTCAATATGCCCGTTTGCTATACCTATATGATACATATAAGCATTGAAATAATTTTTGTGCAAGAATTTTTGTATGGCATATGGGTGAGCAGGCGAGTTACCTGATGTTAGTGATCAACGATTAACAAAGTCTTTGAGATAGGATGCTCTTAAATTTTTTTGTTTGTTGAAAAAAAAAATGTATGGTAGTATTTCACCTTATACCTATTTTAATTAATTCTTAAATTTCAGATCACTAATAGAGGAGAAACAAATTGGGTCGGCTTGAACTGTGCGATATACTTAAATAATAGTTTATTTATTGACTTTAACACCACATCAATAATTGTAAGTAAATTAACGCTTTTCTAAAACTCATTTATGGTTCAGTAGATTGTAGAAATATAAGCTACAGAATGAAACTACAACCGGTTGTAAATTAAATAATGTTTATTAATAAATGTGGAAGTAGTGTGAAAAAGATTTTAATTATATATTTTTAAAATGCAGTCTATCTATAGTAGTAGCTTGTATACCTTACACAAGCTACTACTCCCATAGTAAAAGCAGTGTTAAAAATCATACAGTGGTTGCACGATTTTTGGTACACACTGTAAAAATCATGGCTTTTGAAAGCGAAGGTGGGTTCATGTTTCGCATTTTATGAAATAAACTTTATGTAGAACATTTAAAATGAAATATATCGGTTGGCGCAGTGGATACGTCAGTGTCTATTGCGCCGGAGGGTGTGGGTTCGATTCCCACGGTTAGGAAATTATGATGTGATGAACATTGTAATTTTCTACTGTCTGGGTGTTAATATCTATAGTATGTATGTATTTAGAAAAAAAAAGTAAGTTTAAGTATGTCTATCAGTTATCTAGTTTCCATAGTACAAGCGTTTCTTAGTTTGGGACTAGATGGCGTTGTGTAAAAATGTCCGAGAGAATATTTATTTATATAACAATTGAAATATGTTAAAATCCTTTTAAAAGTTTTAAAATGGTATTTGAAAATAAAAAATACCGAGTTTTGATTTTTTTCATTGATAACACAAGTCAACAAAAAAAAATTTTTTTTTTTGAGTCTGTTATTTAGTGAATATTTTCTGATTGTATACATCGAAAAAAAAGTAGAAATTCCATTTATAATAAATAAAGTTTGCGTTTGTACCTTTACACAATGTAAAACGAATATTATAGTGTTTTAGCAGTTTTTTTAGGAGCCGTTGCATATAAGATACAGAAGAGGGACTGCCTCGTTGGTCTAGTGGTTGCATCTTTGACTACAGATCGAGAGGTCTCGGGTTCGAATCCCGGGTGGGGCCAAAAAAAAAAATGTTATAGGGATTTTTCTGACAAAGAAATCTCAGTAACAGCCCTGAGTCTGGAAGTTGGCGGTGCTGGAGCACCCCCGTGCCTCGGAGAGTACGTAAAGCCGTCGGTCCTGCGCCTGATCTCTCTCCGGTCGTGTCGGTCTACCGTCCCATCGGGCTATGAGAGTAAAGGAATAGAGAGTGCACCTGTGTTTGCGCACACACTTGTGCACTATAATATCTCCCGCGCAGTTGGCTGATTTCTGTAGAAATTGGCCGCCGTGGCCGAAATTCGGTTAGGAGGAACGTACGTACAGAAGAGGGGCAGGGGGGGCTGTGGTTGTGAAGCGGGAGTGACAAACTGTCAACGTCAGTGTGCTTTCTTGGTAACAGAAAGACAGAGAATTACACGGAGCTTATTACTGATATGCTTCACAACTTCCAAGTTATGGGTTGCAGAATGTCTTTGAAAGTCCACATGCTACATGCTCATTTGGATAAATTTAAAGACAACTTAGGTGCATATTCAGAAGAGCAAGGGGAACGTTTCCACCAAGATGTAATGAACTTTGAAAAGCGTTATCAAGGACAATATAATGAAAACATGATGGGTGACTACATTTGGGGGCTCATACGAGAAAGTTCCAACTTACACAGAAGAAATACCAAATCTGTTCATTTTTAAAGTCTTTTTTATATTCTTTTTTGTATTTGTGGGTTTATTTATGCCGTCTTGTATAATTAAAGTCAGTAAAAATATGTGAATTGAAAACTGTTTTCCTTTTACGTATAATTTAAATTAAAAAATAGAGCTTTTTCTTAAAAATTAAAATTTCGTCTTAGTAACTACAAAAGCAAACTTTATTAGATAAAAATATTTATTCATTAATTAGTTAGGCATAAGTAATCAAAATCAGAGGTACAGAACTCAGACTCAAAATTCGTGTTGACCCGTGTAATTCAGTTGGATTCTTTCGTTAATTATGCTTTAATAATAATTATGTTATAATTATTTGACTTTAACTATAAAAAAAATTACAGTGTTATACCTACCACGTTTTTCCAGGCATATCCAGAATGGGGGGCAATTGACTGTCCCGTGAACAAGGGAAATATTTTCGAAGATCAGACTCAGTTCATGTGTAATATCGGTGACATGAGACCCAACCAGAAAATAACGTTGTATATCAGTATAGTAACTCAACTGGGACCTTTTGGTAAGCAATCTCAATTTTGTGAACACTTTATTAATCTTACCTACTTGTTGCTTTACACCTACTCGATATAAATCGATGTGAATAAATACCCGTAACCTGTAACCTCCAGGAAAGAAGGTATTTATGTCCCCATTTTTTTAATGTTCGTTATTGAGAAATATAATATATAAATACTTAGATTATTAAAAGTATAATCCTACCTATAATGTTATATATATCAATAATAGTATAAAAGGTACTTTTTCTGTCTGTTTGTCTGTCTCTTCTTCACCCTTAAACTACTGAACCGATTTGGAAGAAATTTTGTAAAAATATAGCTTGAAACCCGAGTAAGAACAAGTCAAAATATGCGGGTGAAACTGCAGGGCACAGTGCTATTACAAATTCTATGGTTTCATTTTTATTTTGCTTTTGCTTCGAACTTATATGATATAGAGATAAAGAGATAATATTCTACTATTTTAAGTTTATTTCTGAATTTGAAATCGACTTAACCAAACATTTTTTTAACATTTAATTTTATTTTCTGAACAGGTGGTAACTTAAGAATGACCATACCTAAATACTTTGTAAAAAATTTACAAGAATAAAAATATTTCCTATTCATATGCATAATATAAATTAAAAAAAAAAATCTCTTGGTCTTACCTTTTACATAACATTTACATTATTACACTAATGTGTAATTTATCGGCTTTAATTTTGTCTGTGTGATTTAAAATTTTATAGAAGGAGACAGTGAAGATAAAAATGTGTCTATATCGACGAAAATACACTTGATCGATGTAAGGGATCACGACCTAAGCTTGGGGTAAGTTATCAATTTTGTTAAAATTTATCCTTATAATTGACCCTACCGATGGATGCAATAAACGTAAATAGTGTAATTTTGGCAAGCGAATTGACAATTTTTTCCAATCAATAATAAAGAGATGTTGTATTTAAGTGACTATGTACATTAATAAAGAAACTTTCCTTTCTGGTGGCATTACAAAATTCCAACCTGTATACGTAATAATTAAAAAAAGGTTTAAGAATATTTTTATAAGGCACTGTACTGTCATAATTTCTCTTTATGTAATGAATCGTAACACAAAGCTAAAACATTGTTTAAAAATGTTCACATAGTGTCCCATTTTCCATAAATTTTAATATCCTTCGTTTGCAGACTGGATACAATACTGCTTTTTCAAACCGCATCAGTGGCTTTATGGATTATCATCGTGGCGGTTGTATTCAGCCTGATTTTGCTTTTTGTAATAGCCTTCGTTCTGTATGAGGTAACTTTTTTACATGTTACAATGGGTGTACAAAAGGACATTTTTTCAGTATGTTTGTATGGAAATTATGCGTGTAATTTTATGTTTTTGTTGAATAAAAAACTCAAACTATACGTTGGTTCAAAGGTGCTGTATGCGTTACAGCTGAAAGGGCTCGGATTCATTTCTAGAAGATATGAAAAATGTCTTGTTGATCACCTATTTATCCGTAAATAAAAAACGATTTGAATAAGCATCCACCGCTTGTGGGTTCATTTAAAATTAACTATCAGAATTTGATAGCAGGCATGTAAAATGTATCTAAATTTATAATTTCCTTGTGATGACAATATTATGGATTAATCTTGAGTGGCCGACGGGTTAGAATATATGTGTCGCCATCCCATTTCTACCCGTGGTTGTCGTAAAAGGTGACAGAGGGTAATTCTGCTGCATAACATGTTCAACAATAAAATAGTGGGAGCTGAACATTGCAGGATTGGTCAAGGCTCGCACGGGAGTAATTACCACCCGTATTGCACTGTGTTTCATAGGGTGATCGGGGTCGCCTGAGGCCTATAGCCCCATTACTCTTGTTCCACTCCTCTCTTAATTTCCCGTCACTAATTCTCTCCTTATCCCCTCCCTGTCTTTCAAGCCGGCAAGGCAACTATAACCCGTTCATGTTGTAGATGTTCATGGGCAGCGGTCGTTCACTTAACATCAGGTGAATCGCATCCTACGCTTACCTGCTGTAAAGTCGATAAAAATTGAATTATAAAACAATATAGAAAAAATATTCCATTGTACTTGACAATTCCTTTTTTACATTAAAACAATTTATATCTGTCCCCGTCTTATTTAATAATAATGGAGGTAATATTGAGGTTTTATTGCGGCAGGATGAACTAAATGAAGATAACATTTACTTTAAATTAAAACAGTGCGGTTTTCCATAGAATTCTTAATTAAATGTTCAATATCTTATAAAGATGGCAGATATTAATTAATCTTTGTGTAACAGTGTGGTTTTCTGCGACGGAAGAAAAAAGACCAATTGAAAGTATTGAAGCAGGAGGTCCGCAGACGAACTTTGGTAATGTCATGTTTTATTTATTTATTATATTATTGTTTAAAATATACTAAACACATACAAGAAAGAAAAAAGCTTTTAGCATTGTAAAAATCGGACTTTCCTTAATATTAATGAATTTGGGGGACTATCGATTGATGAAATAGTTCAAGGTTTTATTTTATTACAAATCATCGAGTATAATTCTTAGCAAAAAAAATAATAAAGATCATGCGGTAGCTTCAATTTCTCAAAATAATGTTTAAGTGTATTATGAAAAAATAGGCAATTTAAATAACATTTGAAGTTATGCAAAATTGGCTCACTTTAATATTTTTATCCAGCTTTTATCATATTTATTTTATGAACTTTCAGCCTAGTTCATGAAATTAAAAAAAAACACGTGATTTTGGAATGCGCCTTCTTAAGATGAATTTTATTCTTAATTTCTTATAGTTACGACAATCGATGCGTGCGAGTATGCAAGCGAATGCCCACAGGAATGTTGATGACAACCATGTGCTGGTGCAACATGATGAAAATCAACGTGAAGACGGGGAAAAGTGACATTTTTATGAGATTATATGGTTTTGAAAACATTAACTAAAATTTTTACGTAATTTAAAATTTGTTTTTAAACGATAAATGTCTAACACCCGTATTCTAAAACGTTCCTCGAACATTCCTCGACTTCACTCAACCTCTGTCAACGAAAATTTACATTCTGAGTTGGAACTCTACTAACTCACGTCCAATCACTTTATGAAAATTTCGAAGTAGATAATTTAACACCTTCATTGGTTCGATCTATTTATTAAAATTTTATATTTTTATGTTATGAATTTTCGATTGAAAATTCGTCATACGTCATATTTGACGTAACCTGAGTGAAAGTAAAATTAAGGTAACTTTTTAGAATACGGGTGTATTTCCAATATAAATATACTTATTTAATTATTTATACACGTATACTTTATAAAATTTAAGAGGTTTTATTAATATAGCGGAATTAAAAATAAAAATATATACCTACTAACGGAGTTGTAAAATTTTGTAAACAAATCTTGTCATTACGCGGTTCCATGTTGTTGTTAAAAAATGACATAGTACATATTTTTAATTTTAATTCCGGTATATAACAATTTTAAAAAAATATATTTATAAAGATAAAAGAAACAATTTATTTGTTTACTCACAAATCAAATTAAGTTCGCACCCTCATAGAAAATTGTAACAGGGACTTAACATTGTTGTTGATTAAACTACAAGTAAAATATAAGTTATATAGTGCCTCTACGTACTTTCAATTTTGAACCGACTTTGAATAGATCTCAAAAAGAAAATAAATGTTATTTTAAATTTTGAGGTGTGAGGAAGTTGGTTCTATTTTTGGTATTTTTTTTGTTGGTACAACCTCGTACCTCGGAGAGCACGTGTCAGTCTTGCGCCTGATGTCTTTCCGTCGTGTCGGTCTACCGTCCCATCGGGCTATATGGGTGAAGGCTGAAAGAATAAAGAGTGCATCTGTGCTTGCGCACACACTTGTGCACTATAATATCTCCCGTGCAGGCTGGTCTGAGGTCTCAGTAGAGATAGGTCACCGTGGCTAAAATTCGGTCAGGAGGCACGTTTTTTTGCTGCTTTGTGACAAGCGGTATATATCTGAATGCGCATTTGTTATAGAGTTGTTTATTTAATATTAAATAATGTGCCATTGTTTTTACGTTTGAGGAGGCGCGAAGATTTTTTCAGTAATGAGAAAATGTATAGACGAATATGGGTTTTCTTATAGTTTTAGATCAACGCCATTCATGAACATCACATAAAAACACAGGAGCTATATAACTTTATTACAATGTATTACCTGAAAACTTCAATTCAAAATTAAAACAATTACATTTTTACTTTCATTTATTTAGTAGAATAACAACTGAAAAAAGGCAAGAAATAAAACGTCAAAATTGGACGCAATCCCGCTTAATCCTAGTAATATTTCCGCGTTAATTTCGAGGAAGTTTTTAATAAGAACGTTATAAACTGGATAAATCTAATATAAACTAGTTTATTAAAAGTTCTGCACTAAACAAAGCCAGCGGTATAACACAACAATGTTCAAGAGAAAATTAATGAATAAAAGTGTATTAAACTTTGAGAATATTGCAGTCTTTTAAGCGCTGTTTTTGCAGCGGGAATTTTTATGTTGCATTTTGGTTAGATAAGATTTTAGTGGAAATAAAAGAAACTTCATGTTGAGAATAACAATGATTCGAGTATTACATTTTTAACTTCGCAGAGGTGTTAAAATTTTCTGGTCGGTTCTTTCAATTCATCCTACTATGTAATATGTAAATATTTTTAATTTTCTTTATAGAAACTTTAAAAAATCTATAACAGAGTGGTTTAAATCATCAAGTTACTTATATTTGAAAGCTCTTTTAAAACACAATAACTAAATAGTTACAAGGAATATTCAATCATATTATTATATAGTTTGAAGAATTTTGTAACAGAGGTAGGTAGGTACAAATTCCATTTTTTCCCATTGCTCTGTATTTGTTCATAAATTGATTTTTGTAATTTGGATTATGAATGAATACAGCTCAATAATAAATATATTACACACGTATACATGAATTTAATTTTTCTTGATTTTTTACTTTTAAAATCGAAAGTATAGAAAATTGGGAAAATTAAATAAAAAGTAATAAACACGCGTTTGATAATTCATGCGTTTGAAAGGTTGTTTATAATAAAGGGCACTTAAAATGAATTTTTAAAAGCACAAAAAACATCGAAATTTAACGCAGTACAATGAAATGAAGGGCATTTCAAGTGCTTTCGTGTGACACAGGCCTCTTCAGCTGGGTAAGGACTCGGTGTTTACGCAATGTGCCTGTGTTGCTATAAGGTTATTTCAATTTGAGTACTAATGGAACATTTTATATTAGTTATATTCATTACTTTACGGCGTAATATACTTGAGGCGGATGGTATTAATAAATTCCGTCTCAATCGCAGGGGTATACTTCTATGTATGAATTAAATGAAGTAACTGTATGAATTAAATGTACCTAAGTAAAATTGCAAAAATAAGGCGTTTTGTCAACTTTAGCATATGATATTACTATGCTAGAAGTTATTTTACTTTGTATTTATATCGATTGGTGAACACAGCATTTTAATTTTTTTGCAAAATTAACTGGTTCGATGCCTGGCTATATATATATATACATATTTTAATCCAATAATGCAGTTTCTATTAGCGTCAAAATCGGTTTCGAGATTCCTTTCATATTCCTCTTTATTGATATTCTTTACAGCTTAAGCTGTAAAGAAGATTTGACCCTGATAGCCTTCAAAAAACCCTTTCGAAAATTCGTCTTGCTTATGGAAACTTCAATCATCAATTATAAATTAATAATTCGAAATTAAAAGATTGCAAACGTACTTTATATTCTAGTGCATATAAATAGATATTTCTGATAGACATGATAACGTATTGTACTATACTTGCTGATTGCTGTTCTCCTGAGAGTCATTACATCTCGTGAAGGCGTGACCCAGTTCGCGTCAAATCGCCCTCAACCACTTGTGTTTGATTATCATTATTATTTCTATGTTTCATTCTATTAAATACAGGTCATTCCATGTATTAAGTGAATATAGAACAAATTTTTTGGGGGAGGTGTTTGAGGCAAGTTAAAAACTTGTCCGGTGCCTCCCCTATTTGAAAGAAAGAAAAAATAGTTGTAATGTCATTTACACTGCGACAAAACATATAAAAAAACAGCATAAGCGTAGCAATTGGGCAGACTCAGCCATTCTGCTTAGTTTTTAACCATGTCTGCAGTTCCATATCGGGCTATAATAGGAGATGCATCACACAAGTTTTCCTTGCCTCAAGCATCTCCCCAAAATGATTCTTAACTCTCGAATGAATAAGGGAAATGTCAGGTCTTAAATGGAAGACTTACCTACGTAGAGGTGCAGAGCCCAGCCGTAGAAGCCCTTAAGAAATTTTCAATGTTACTATTATAGCTGCTATATCTAGTAACGTAGTGTGTTTCACACTCAATACTGATTGCTGGCCTCCTGAGAGTCATTACATCTCGTACAAGCGTGACCCAGTTCGTGTCAAATCACGCTCAAGTACTAGTGTTTGATTATCATTATTAAATGTTTCTCTCCATAATGTTCGGATATAAGGGAAGTGCCCGGTTCTAGTGATGGCTTACATAGGGATACAGTTTCAATACACAGAGGCTATTAAATTATCATTACTAGTAACATAGTACTACTAATATTTGCTGCTCAGTACGGATTGCTGGTCTCCCGTCATTACATCCCCTGTAAGCATGACCCAGTTCGTAAAAAATCAGCCTCAATCACATGTTTTCGATTATAATGACTATTTTCTATTTCTGTCTTCATAATACGATCTGTGAATAGTTTTATTTCGTGCGTTGTGATATCTCATAGTATTGTTTGTGAATACGGGTGTAAGTCTATGGGCTTATCATTCATCTCAGCCTTAATCCTTTCTTTATCCCTCCCCTTCCTTTAAGCCGGTTTCCTTTACTCCCTTCTTGTTCATGGGTCAGTCTTAAATCTTAACACCAGGTGAACCGCCTGCTCCGCTTGCAGGCTGTCTCATAAAAACAAAAAGTAAACTGACAAAATAGGCTAGGCATCCACATAGTGCATACATTGGTCTACATCGTACGGAACACATTTTGTATAAAAATAAACAACCTGATGCGATCCGTAGGTAGACGCTTAGTGACAGAAGAATCGCGAATATAATTGAGGTATTATAAGATAGTAAAGAACCTAATAAAGCACCATACAAAATAAACTCCCCTATTTCTATTTACTTAAGCTGGTCACAGCTATAACAGTATAATTTATTAACAAACTCCGAAACATTGTTTTAAAGAAGTTAAAATTAATTTAAGTTGGTCACAAATCACAGGAAGTCCCGCATGGAAGGGAATTGTGCAAGTTTCTTAAAAATAGAGACAATATTTCACATGGGTCTTGTGACGTTTTAGGAGCAATATATTTCATACTTGCAACATGAGTGTTGAGTTTTGAATAACGCAAAATGTCATTTTGCGGAAAATTAAATGGTATTAAATTTGTATGGCAACGGGGTAGCATACATGTGTCTGTGGCGTCACGTGACGTCACAATTACTACATTGCGATGTTGAAATATTTTCGTCGC
The DNA here is from genome assembly GCA_001586405.1 of Phoebis sennae. NCBI lineage: Eukaryota > Metazoa > Arthropoda > Insecta > Lepidoptera > Pieridae > Phoebis > Phoebis sennae. The sequence continues at coordinate 33,870 of LQNK01003221.1, forward strand.
TAAGCATATATACCACTTCTAAACAACAATTCTAAACTGTGGTTCGAACTGGTCGAGGATCCTCCCTTTTCGTAGGAGGAATAATACCATCTTCCACATGTCGCCACTTTACTTCTACCCGTGGGTGTCATAAGTAGCGACAGAGAGGGTAATTCTGCTGCCCCACGCCCGAAGGCCTGTATTTTTCATTTCTCTCCCATCTTTCCCCAATTTTCCATCATTAATCTTATCCTTAGCCTCTGCACTTCCTTTAAGCCGGCTAGGCATTTGCGACACTTAAATATTGTAAATGTTTATGGCCTGCGGTCAGTCACTTAACATAGGTGAACCGCATACTCCGCTTGCCTGCTCTAACAAAAAATAAAAAATAAAAATTGAATACTTGTTTGTCTACCCGGACGCTAGGAACTTACCGAAGGGTTTTTAACAGTGCTGCTCCCGTAGAACACAACGTGTATGTAAAAAATTGAAGGGCATTTCAGTTGTTGATGCGATTCCTACCGTACAGGCGCCGTGTAAGCCGTAGCCGTAAGTCAAGTTTAAAATGACCTTGACTTTGACTCATTGACTATAAAAATACAAATTGAGAACCCCTCCTTTTTTTAAATCGGTTAAAAATGAACTATTCCGCTCATACAAAATATTATGGTTTTTCTTTTCCTCATTACTCATGGTGGTTCAGAACTCCTAAACTAATCGGCCTCAGCGGATATCATACATCTTTAATTAGTAGCTTATTCATCAATTTTATCTATACTAGTATTATAAAGAGGAAATATTTGATTTTTTATTTCTTTGCATTGAATAGTGCTCTGAAACTACGGGACCAACTGAAAAAAAATTAACCCTTGAATGACCGTTATCTTTGATAAATATAAGCTTTTTTCTATTAATAACTTTAGCCTATAAAATATAGTCTATGTTACATGTGGATAATGTAGCTTTCGAATAGTGAAATAATTTTTTAAATCGGTCCAGTATTTTTTTAGCCTATTCATTACAAACAAAGTCCTCTTTATAATATTAGTGTAGATTGCCTTATCTGTGTTTACTGTACTTAATACTGTTTATAAATAAAGTGTTAAATAAACATAACTAATACAAGCGCAACTGAAGTTACGCCGCGTGGCTAGTTCTGTATAAGTTGTATAAACCCATTACAACTCATTGAAGCTTCTGAGATGTGATGTATGAGTGTATGTATGTATGTTTGTTACCTCACGCAAAAACTACTGAACCAATTTTGATGAAACTTGGTTTATATAGTTGAGGGTTCAAAATAACATATAGGCTACTTTGAATCTCGGAGTAGCCACGGGATTTGATTTTACGCGGGTGAAACAGCAGGACAAGGCTTGTTCTTTCTAAGTTGTTCAAATCCACTACAATTCATCAAAGTTTCTGAGAATTTTATCTAGATAATATTTCCTGGAGTTGTGCAATTCATACAAGCATTCAGCTTATGTTACTCGCGAATAACGTAGCTTTCGAACGGTGAAAGATTATTATAAATCAATCCAGTGGTTTTTGAGCCTATTCACTTCAAACAAACAAACTTTTCCTTATAATATTAGCGTTAATATCCAGCCCTTACCATTTATAGCTATCCCTTACCCGTTTAACTTTTAAAACTTCTACCCGCTTCGTATAAAAATAAACAAACCAACCTCACATAATTTGGAACGCAAGTAAAACTTATTAAATTATAACCTAAAGTAATCAAGGAAGGTATTGTTTGATCATTATACAGTCATAAAGCGAAGTCAATATTTATATGACGTATTTGTTCGAGAGATACGTATTTCTCTAAGGGATATGTGTGGTATATTTCATGACGCGCGTAAAAAATACGTATATCGATAGGATGGTAATACAGGTAAGTGACGCTTCGGTATACATAAAATACATTTTAGGGAAGTACAAACTTGTATTTATCTTATGTAAGCCGCATAGTTGATTCAGTGGTTGCGCTGTAGAGTTACACAGTAGAGATTGTGGGTTCGAGCACTGATACAGATGTAAAAAAATAATGATTCCCTAGTTACTCTTAAAAAACTACTTTTCTTCTAGCGAAATTGCGAACTTAAGTAACAAATACATCCAAACATTTAAATAAACAAAGTATAAAATTTACCACATTCAAGCCTTGTTAATATGTTGTACTATGGGACGTTGTGTTTCGTAAAATAACATTTCCATGTTAGCATCTTTGGCGTAGTACAGAGCTCACAATGATTGATGACTCAACCTTAATAATAAAAAAAACTTACTCTTAAAATATTCTATGGACTGGAAACACTGATGTATTATCATATATAAGACTTACCATTACACGTTAAAACAACAACGTTGGCGTAAGCATAAATTTACGAAATACAAAACATTTATGTTAAAAATACAAACTGTCAGCAATTTCTCGCATGAACGACGTACATAAAGCTGATATTTTAAGACTATCAGAAAACCTAAAAGAAATGTCGTAGAGTCTTTTGATATAAAATAAGGGATGTTTGTAGATCAAAATTAAATAAAATAAAAAATATTTCTGGACATTTAACACAAGGCCATCTAGTCCCAAACTAAGCAAAGCTTGTACTATGGATACTAGATAACTGATAGATATACTTAAACATACTTTATTTTGTAAATACATACATATAGATATATTAACACCCAGACAGCAGAAAATCACAATATTCATCACATCATAATTTGTGCTCGTGGGGATCGAACCCACACCCTCCGGCGCAATAGAGCATTGCTGAACCACTGCGCCAATCGGGTCGCAAAAATAAAATATAATTTATGAGTAGAATTATTAAAAAAATGAAACCGGTTTATATTTAACAGCTTTCCGCCCGCGGCTTCGCTTGCGTGGACCCGGTAATTATTCGAATTTTTCTCGCCGTAAAAACCATACTTGAACTTCAACGAACATTTAAAAAAAAGAATTGTCCAAATTGGTCCAGTCGTTGATGAGTTATGCGCTTACCAACACATTTTGCGATTCATTTTTATATATAAAGATAGATTGTATGAGAAAATAACCGTTGCCTGAACGGTGCATACATAAAACTGATATTTTAAGCCTGTATCACGGAAACGTTTGAGAATTCAATAGATTTCTATTTTCAATGGACTCCTTTGGACGTTGCCGCTTTACTCTCTGAGTCCAAGATCAATGAAGTCTAGAACTGACTCTTAAATATTTCTCGACTTGACTCAATTGAACTAATAAACTATCTAATATGACTAACGCCCAAGGTTAATAATCAATCCCGAATCAAAAAACTTCTCCTGGATTTTGGGAATTCGCTAAATAATGCAACCAGATTGTTTTATCCATCCATTTTCCAAACGAAGTATTGGTTATTGGCAAGCTTTTCTCAGAAAATTGATGATCTATGGTTGCACTTTTTGGAATAGGATCGATTTTATATCAATTTCTAGAATATTCTAAACTATATTTTAAATAGAATATTTCTGTGCGAAATTGAAGTATTTAATACAAAATCAATAAGCAAGCTGATATTTGTAGGCATGAATACTTGTGAGTCTCAAAATAAGCATGCAATTAGTTAGAAAAAAAAATACAAAAAAGGTTTTAAAAATACAAAGTATCGGGAAATATTTCTAACCTCACACCTATTCACATAAAAGTGATATTTTAAGCCGGTATCGGAACGTTTGAGAATAGAAAAGATATCGGTTGCGATGTTGAGAGCAAGACGTGGCCTCTATATACAACCAAACATTTCAACTTTCTATGGAATGTTCTGGACGTTGCCTTTAAAGGTGTTATCAATAAAATATACGAAGTTCGAATATATTGTAGTTGACTAAGAGAAATATATTTTTGGTGTATATTTTAACAGTTCTCTATAACAACGATATATTTATTCAACTTTTATACTTGTTAGAATGTATTGTCACCTCTTGATTTAAATACATATTCAAAGTACTATTTAAATAATTTGTGGGAAAAGATCATTTTTGAATTATTATTTAGTGTACGCTCATAAAACTCAAGTAATAATAATAAAAGGATAATCAATAGTCCGACTACTATATGATAAATCAAAATTGTAAATTAATTAAATTGTCCCGATCGCGAAAGCACAAAGAAAAACGAAATTTACTAATGAAAAATAATATGCTAAACTTAATTAAGTGACTCTCGGTCGATGATAGAGCCAAGAGAGAGGGAATGCTGGGATGTTTGAACCACCTGCGGGCCCGGAACGTTGTGACATCGGTTCCTTGTATGGTGCACAGTGCGCCATCTTGCAACATCAGTACTCGTAAATGTCTTGGGTGGTATCGCTGTAGTCATATGTAGGTAATAGGTAATAGTCTTAACTTAACAAAGTCTAATTTTTGTAATAAGTCCTTCAATATTTTTCAAGCTTGAAAGTAACAGAATTATCAAAAAACTTTATAATCTTGAAAACATGAAAATATGTAGATTACGTCTAATGTGCTATAATTTGATAAACAACCGAGTCCTTGACGAACGTTAAACAGTAACGTTTAATACTACACTAAGTTACCTCATAAATATGGAAATATTCTCCTTCTGTTATTCTACCGTTCTAGTGTGAAAATTCACAAAAATTTATCTTTCAAGTAACTTTTGTGAATTGAAAGGGCAGACGTATTTTTCTTATTACGCGAATAACAATTGTCGAGTATAATTCCGGCGGTTATGAAGGGAAAATATTCCCAAACCTCAATAGAAATTTACATTGTTTGTGTAAAATTTATTCAACTTTTATAATTTCATTAGTTTTTATTTGAGGTCGTTGTGATTTACATTTTCTGTTTGTGTTACATATTTTTATAAAGATTCATAAAAACATAGTAATAAAAAATATTGAAAGTAATTATGGTAGTGTTATATTTAATCAACTCAAGTAAATGGATATTAGTCAATATTATCTACTGGTACTCTCTACATGAGTAACACTGCACAAACAAGCGGTGTTAAAAAGTAAAAGTTTAACTTCTACATAAAATCGACGTAATAAGGAGCATTTTATAAGGATTATTAATTTGATCCGTTTGGGAATGGGTTAGAATACGTGTGTCGCCACTAGATTACCATCCGTTAATTCTGCTGCATTACATCTTCTGTAAAAAAAATTAGGAGTCGAGAATTGCACAATTGGGCCAAGCACCTGTGTAATTATCACCGCCTGAAAGATCCCATTCCTTTCCCATCCTGTTCTACTCCTATCACAACATCCAACATTAATCTCTCCTCATCCCCTACTTTTTTCAATCCGGCAAGGCGTCTGCAACACTTTGATTTTGTGGATGATTATGGGCTGCGGTCAGTCACTTAACATCAGGTGAACCGCATGCTACACTTGTGTAATTGGTAATTATTTTCTTTCGTATTTCCTGACTACATTCCTTTCTTTATCCCTTGTCCTTATGGCTACCATGATTTTACGATATTTTTCTAGTGTAACTTAAATTCATTGGTGGCGCTAATCACATAACATCGTATTTGTATTTTACTATACCCAAGAAAATGTAAGATTGTTATTTAAGACTACGAATATTTTGTCATAAACGTAATAGGTAAAAGAGAAATAAAACCAAGTTGTATTACGAATAATTTATTGTTAAACAATGTAGATAGCTTGTAAAACGACGCACAGCGCCAACGAGATGACGACGGCGCGGTCCAGCCGGTTCGAATTGACACCTTGGTGGAGTTCAGCCAGGCTCTCACCTGCGAATACAAATGATTTATTGGAAGGTTCTAGAAATTTTACTTGAGGAAGTGATTGTAAAGGTTCGTATGATCAAGGTTCGGTTACAAATCTGTGTAGAGAAAATGTACGTTTGATCTCGGTTTCTCGATTTCATTGACATTTGACATTAGATAATGCCAAAAAGGCCTACAAAAGAAATCGATTACAATCCCTGTTACGTTGTTTTTATTTAATTGACCCATTTTACTAGTTTCACGTAAGGTCTGTAAATGTTCCAAGAGCTACCATTTTTTGGGAGGTGTTTAAAGCAAGCTGTAATCTGATGCTTCTCCTATTATTCACCAACATGAAACTGTAGCAAGGTCTTTAATTTTTTTAGACCTGACAGGTTCACCAAAGAGACCTTCATTTTTGAGAAACCTATTAAAATTACTAGTTGCCTCTAATATATTTTTAAATACCTACTTATTTATATTTTTGCAATATATTTTAAAATAAAAGGTTTCATACTTATTTCCCATACACAAACAATTTTTATAATATTTCCCGACAATTACTCAGTGAATTTAAAACAGGACTTTGTATCCCTCATACTATAATGCTTCTGATATGCAAATACATGATCCAAGTACTTAAACTCTAACAACTCAGGGGATACAAGTTTTTGCGGTATTACAGGCCATTGCTAATATGTAAGAATATGCAAATATCGTAATATAAATCGGTGTCTTACTGTGGAAAAACTCATTTCATTTTTCTCATTAATTTCCCTGGAGACTGCTATATTTTCTACCACGTGAATGATTGTTGATTGTCAGAAGAGGAAATTATGTTGTAACCTCACAAATCATATTTTGGTTTGATCTCGCTTTGTCGAATTCATGTTGTTCTGTGTCTGACATAAAAAATAATTTAGTTTTATATTTAGGTTGATTGTATAAATAATGTTTAGTTAAACTCGTGTTTTTTAAAAACGTAATTATAAAAAAATATCTACAAAAATCGAGAAATTTGATGATGTTTTGAACTTCAAGGCAGCAACATAATAATATTATTTTAAATAATTAAACGTCTATTTTTTAAAAACAAAACCACAAAATAAAATGGTGATCGTGTAAATAAGTGATAAAACTAATTAACAGAATTAAACATCTCTTACACTTAACAACACAAAACTAGAAAATAAATTATTTCAGATAACTAAGCAAAATCAAGTATTAAAAATAGTGGGAGTCTAATGAGTGCACCCGAAGGCACTCCAAACAAAATAACGTCTAAAACCAGAAACTAGAACGCATACAAAAGCGAAAGTTCGAACGCAAATAAACAAATTAATTAACAAGTTGCATCGGAACGAATAATTGCTTTCCAACGTACTTATAGTGTGGGAATTATCGATTTTTCCAATACAGTACACTCGTCTATAGCTAGATTGGTTCGTAGGAATTTGATACTTATAGGAATGTATCAAGTCTTTAAAATCCTATAAGAGCATATGTTGAGCAACCTGCGGACTAAAATAATTTGCTGCCAGTATATTTGAATATATTTTATGTATGAATTACTCTTTATTTACTTCTGAGGTGTTTTATCTGTGAAGTGATATTTATAAGTGATATTTTATTATTTATTAGGTTTGCTAACGTTTATATACAGCATAAATAAGCATTATCAATTTCAAAATACAGTTAATAATGTAACAATTAATTACAGACAAACATGACATGATATAGAAGTTAGATTTACATGGGCAAGCCTCTGCCTAGGCGACAAAACAAGAGCTCACAGCCGCAAACACGTAATTATGCTCTGAAGTATACTACGTTGAAGCAAGCGACATCAAGCGTTCGCTTTGGTAATTTAGTTGTCGGAACCGACTCTCGTCTCTAGCACCATGCTAACGCGATGCATATATGTTGGGATATCTGTTATCGAAACTAAACGTTTGTTGTTTGCACATAAAATTAAAAATTCTTGAATGTTTATAGTAAGATAATTTAGAATAAGCTTCTCGTCATAACCATAAGTTCCTATTGCCCTAATGAGCGCTGAAGCTTTTCTGGGCGTTGGCAACAGGTTGAAACTTTGAAAGACAAATAGGGAGACAATATAAATACATCCTACTTTCATGGAAAAAATTGCCAAAAAAGCGTTGGGTCTTGTATTCTTATGAAGATTTTCTAATCAATACTAGCTTTCCGCCCGCGGCTTCGCTCGCGTGGACCCAGCAATTCGAATTGTTCTCACCTTTTAAACCTTCCCTAGACCTCCACGAATAATTCAAAACCAAGATAAGATAAATCCGTTTAGCTGTTCTCGAGTTTTAGCGAGACTAACGAACAGCAATTAATTTTTATATATATAGATTAGAAACTCCTGAATAGGAATTACCCTTCTTTCGGTCGATACAATAATTCGAATTACCCTTACCTTTAATAACATGCAGCATGACGTGCGCAGGCTGCGGCGCGGGCGGCGGCGCTCGGGAGACGCTGCAAGAGTAACGGCCTGCATCGTCCCCGCGGACGCGCGCCACGCGAAGCACCGAGTTCGCGCCGTTCGCGCCAAACTCCGTACGCACACTAATTAAATAATAGACTTTAATAATAATATTGTAACAAAAATAATAACTAGCTGACTCTTCACTATGAATGCTACCGTTGGATAAACTTAAATCTCTTACAAAATCAACCCTAATTAAAAAGGCGTACTATACTATTCAAGAATATATTGAGGATAAACATTCATGGCATGTATCAGCTAATTCAAAACAGGACAGTTGTTAGGCGGCCAATGATTATACAGTTTATACTTATATTTGTAAAATTAACCACATATTTTAAAAGAGTAACTATCGAGTTTCTTTTCGGTATCTTCTCGATAGAAGCGACTATTCATAAGTACTTTGTAAAAAGTTTACATGAATAAAAATATTAAAAAAAAAAAGAATTATGATGACGTCTCTCTTTTATGAACTTTTTACCTACGTTGAAAGTAGGCAATGCAATTATTGATGACATTTTCATTAAATGGAAACAATTTTGTTTACTTAGATAGAAAATTATATATTGCACTAGCCGATCCGCGCGGCTTCGCTTCCATAGCATAATGTTACATATACATAGCCTATAAAATATAGCCTATGTTACTCGTGGATAATGTAGCTAACGAAATGGGAAAGAATTTTTAATATCAGTCCGGTAGTTTTTGAGCCTATTCATTACAACCAACCAAAATTTCCTCTTGATAATATTAGTGTAGATAATACACTTTACCTTAAACAAAAACATTAATGAAAGAATACATGAACATTAAAAAAAATTCGCATACAAATGACTATTACAACATAAAGGTTGATGTTTTACCACATTTTTCTAAATGAAACATTATCTAAAAAATAAAATAATTGAATCATTATCATCAGTGGCTGTTTCAGAAGTTTCACTTCAAAGCTATTATAAACATTGTCCCGATATCAAGATATTTCCAAATAAAAATACAGTTTTAGTAAGGTACAAAAACTGTAAGACCATAGAAAAACATCAACCCACAACAAGTTTGGAATTACGTAGGAGTTCTGTTCTTCACAAGTTTATAGAACTCAATAATCCATTTGTTTTTCGTAAAAGATTAATACATAATTTATCGAAGTCTAGCCTATTTTACTTTATTTATTCAAAATTAAATGAAATATATGTCTTGTAGACTTATTCGTACATGCATTATATGATGGGAAATGGATTTTTAAATTTCTTAATTAGCTTTTTTATGTTATAGCAGCCAAACGGAGCATGCGATTCATCTGATGTTAAGTGAGCATAAACATCTACAACATGGAATGTCATGGTGGTCTACAGTACCCTGACCTCACACCGCAGTGCCACCGTACCGCTTACCTCACTATGGCCACTGCTTCTGCACTGTCTTCTATATAAAGTGGTACTCCTATAGCAATATCGCCTTACCTAATACCCCCTCTAGTTGTGTCACCATTCAGTAGACTCCCTTCAATGCCACAGCAGCGATGGTTCGCCTTTCATCTTCAGTTTCTGACCTTACACCGCAATGCCACCGTACCGCTTACATCACTACGGCGACTGCTTCTACACTATCTTCTATATGAAGTGGTACTCTTATAGCAATATTGCCTTACCTAATTCCCCCTCTAGTCGTGTCATCATTCAGTAGGAACTCCCTTCGATGCCACAGCAGTGAGGGTCCGCCTTCCATCTTCAGGCCCCTGACTTCGCAACGCAGTGCCACCGTGCTGCCCACCTCACAGACCTGTTCTGTGACCACAGCACCTGCCCCATCAACTATACGGACTGACACTTCTGTAACAATAACTTGAACTTGAGGAACAGTTTCAATATGATTATACAAGATTTAGTTGATTGGCGTTGGTATATTTATTATTTGTACCATTTGAGTTTGTTATTATACTGAATAATTTGTATGTGAACATAAAAAATTGTTTTTTTGCGATCAAACTAATTTCAGTTATGTTCAAGTAAAAGGTGAACAAATTAACTTTACATGTCTCAAGATCACATCTTTCAAAGCCAAAGTGAAAAACAAAACGTTCATTATCCAAATTGGTATCTTTCGATGCGCTAGAGAGAAGTTCAAGATGTTCATTTTTTTCCTATATTTGTAGTTTCATCAAATCTTTATAAACTCTCCAGATTCATTATGAAAAAATACATAGAACTAAAAAGCTAAACAATGATCTATTAAAAGGGGGTGAACAAACCAGGCACTCTCAAAGTGACCCGTGCCGTCCTAGGGGGATGGGCAGACAGCTGGCAGTCATAGAACGCGGCGTCCGTCGGCCGTACTGACTTCACCTCCAGCCGCCAGATGTCCGGCGGGATGAAGCGGGCTGAGTACCTAAGAAATAAAATTGTATACAATAATTATAACTAGTGTTGGCGCCAAAAAATTCCACCACCAAAATTGGGAGAGAGTTGCCGATACCCAATGGCGAAATCGTGTCTCTGAAGGTAAAAGTAAATGTAAAAAGTAAAAAAGGTCTATTGAGACATAAAATAATTGTTTACGATTTATAATTTTCCACTGACTTCCGAACTAAAACTGACTGACAGACTGACTCCGGTCGTAAACGATGTG
>LQNK01003221.1:47600-62415 GCA_001586405.1 Phoebis sennae
TCAATAATCCATTTGTTTTTCGTAAAAGATTAATACATAATTTATCGAAGTCTAGCCTATTTTACTTCATTCATTCAAAATGAAATGAAATATATGTCTTGTACACCTACTCGTACATGAATTATAGGATGGAAAATGGAATTTTTAAATTTCTTAATTAGCTTTTTTATTTTATAGCAGCCAAGCGGAGCATGCGATTTATCTGATGTTAAATGACCGACCGCAGCCCATAAACATCTAAAACATGAAATGTCACGGTAGTCTACAATCCCCTGACCTCACACCACAGTACCGCTTACCTCACTTATGGCCACCACTTCTGCACTATCTTCTATACTAATACCCCTCTAGTCGTGTCATTATTCAGTAGGAACTCCCTTCGCCACAGTGAGGGTTCGCCTCCCCTCTTCAGTCCCCTAACCTCGCACCGCAGTGCCACCTGCCATACTGCCTACCTCACAGACCTGTTTTGTGACCGCTGCTTCTGCACCATCTATTTTCTGGACTGATACTCCTATTGCAATCGCCTTACCTAATACCCCCTCTAGTTGTGTCACCATTCAGTAGACTCCCTTCAATGCCACAGCAGCGATGGTTCGCCTTCCATCTTCAGTTTCTGACCTCACACCGCAATGCCACCTTACCGCTTACATCACTATGGCGACTGCTTCTACACTATCTTCTGTATGAAGTGGTACTCTTATAGCAATATTGCCTTACCTAATTCCCCCTCTAGTCGTGTCATCATTCAGTAGGAACTCCCTCCGATGCCACAGGAGCGAGGGTCCACCTTCCATCTTCAGGCCCCTGACCTCGCACCGCAGCGCCACAGTGCTGCCCACCTCACAGACCTGTTCTGTGACCACGGCACCTGCCCCATCAACTATACGGACTGACACTTCTGTAACAATAAATTGAACTTGAAGAAAACAATGATTATACATTTAGTTGATTGGAGTTGGTGTATCATTGTACTATTTGAGTTTGACTTAATAATGAATTATTTGTTTGTTTTTTTTGCGATCAGACTAATTTCAATATAAACAGGTGAAAAAATTATCGTAACATATTCAAGAAGTTCATTCTTTTCCTATGAACTCTCCATATTCATTATGAAAAATACATATCAATTCTGCTTCACGCTGATCTTCCGCTGGGGAGTGGTAATTACGCCGGTGCGAGATTGGCCCAATCGTGCAATACTCGGCACCCACTCTTTTATTGCTGAAGATGTTACGTAGCAGGATTACCCTCTGTCGCCTCTTACGATACCTACGGGTGGAAATAGGGTGGCGACCCACGAAATCTTATCCTCAAGCACATGGGACAGTTTATAAAGAATTTATTTATTTATATTGAATTAGAACACATAGAATTAAGAAGCTAATTAAAGATGTATTAATAACAAACCAGGAACTCTCAAAGTGACCCGTGCCGTCCTAGGGGGATGGGCAGACAGCTGGCAGTCATAGAACGCGGCGTCCGTCGGCCGTACTGACTTCACCTCCAGCCGCCAGATGTCCGGCGGGATGAAGCGGGCTGAGTACCTAAGAAATAAAATGCTATACAATAATTATAACTAGTGTTGGCGCAGAAAAATTCCACCACCAAAATTGAGACATAAAATAATTGTTTACGATTTATAATTTTCCACTTTTTTTTTTTTTTATTTATCGCCCAGCGGGCAAACGAGCAGACGGGTCACCTGATGGTAAGTGATCACCGCCACCATATTCATTCGCAACGTTAGGTATTGCGAACGCGTTGCCGGCCTTTAAGGTATGTGTAGGCTCTTTTCTTGAAGGTCCCTAAGTCGTAACGGTTCGGAAATGCTGATGCTGGCAGGTCATTCCACAGTGTTGTCGTTCTCGGCAAAAAATGTCGAGAAAAACGGACAGTAGTGGATTTGAACGCATCCAGATGGTGTGGATGGTACCGGAGTTTATGCCGAGCCGTGCGATGGTGGAATTCAGCAGCCGGTAGCATTTCAAACAACTCCTCAGAACACTCCCCGTGATATATGCGATAAAAGACGCAAAGGGACGCGACGTCGCGCCGCAGCGCAAGTGTATCAAGCCGATCGGTGAGCTCGGCATTACCGACGATTCGAGTTGCTCGACGTTGAATGCGGTCAAGTGGAAGAAGCTGATATTTGACCTCCGAACCACTGACTCCGGACCACCACTGACTTCCGAACTAAAACTGACTGACAGACTGACTCCGGTCGTAAACGATGTGATGAAGCTTGGTTCTGGATATTAAATGACAGGAGAAATAAACGACACCAACGCTTTGATACATCAACATCTGCAAATTTCTCCTGCCAAGCCTGTGGTAAGAGATTTCGCTCTCGCATTGGTTTACAGAGTTATCAAAAATACTGTTCATTATATCTACAGTGATCTATCAGATATTACACCACAATCGTCTGCAAAAGACGCAAGCCCTATAATGATGATGGCCCAGAAATGACAAAAAAACGAAATGACAAAAAGTTTTTTCATTCCTTATTATTCCTTTACTCCCTTTCTCCATTCACGTATTTTTGTTATAGGATAGGGGTACAAATATTTTCTTCACATATTAATATACTATGTACAAAGAAAAGCGATTAAATTGTACAGCAATTATTTGTTTTGAATAAGTTACGCTTGGAAATGCAATCTATAGGATTGAAAAGATTACTATTTTAATGACTAGATACCACAGACGATAGAAATAATAGTGTGAAAACAAAAGAATATGAAACTATATTAAATATATCCACGCATTTTAAAAAACATTTTTTCATCAGTTGAATAAGTAAAAATTTCACACATACATTATTTCTATGCCCATTCCTACATATAAGTTTTGAAATCTACTCTTTTATTCTCAGCTCAAATAATATAATTATAAAGAACTGAATGGAAAGTTTAATATTGCGTTTTTATTCACATTGAAATGTTCAGAGCATTACAGTACCTATATGATAAATGTACGTTTAATTTCAAATATCCAGATCTAAGATAGTCGAACGTATAAATTGATATTAAATTAGTTTTTGATATGTTGTAATTAAAAGTTATAGTGAAAGTTGTAATTATAAGTGAATGTCAGAATATGATCGCAGTGTGATATCAAATTATTTTTATTTTAGAAAGATTTAATAAATTGTGTTGAAACACAATCAAACTGAGTTTAAAGTATGATCAAACACGATGTCCCGTCGAAGTTAACATATTTATGGACGTCACTTTACTTCACATCTAGTAACCCAAACTCCTCTGTTTACTACAAAAAATAACTTGTAAGACTTCGGGCGTTATGATTGTCAAAGTTCTTGAAATGGCCATACCGCATTAGGTAAAACTAAGGAAAAAATAAAAAGCATAAAATGAGTCAAACTTTGCTTAAAAAATCTATGCGTCCGCTACCTAAAATCATTCAATTATATAATTCCTTCATTTGCATTCTTACCACAAAAGAGAGTGGAAAAATGTGTTTTTTTTTAACTTTCAAAAATGTCGAATACCTAGAAAACTAAGTCGCTTTATTGAAAATAAAATATATTTTTCTGAACCGTCACAACGCTCTCTATTTGCAAGTATCATACTATCCATTCATTACGCCCCGTCCTTTGGTTGTCTGAAGTGTCATATTATAAAGAAAATATGACCTCTTACCTATCGTCAGCCGTATACAATTGTGTCCCAGTTGTTAGTAGCTCCATAGGAGCCTCATCGCTTTTCCGACGAACCCACGATACCTGGAATCAATTTACATTTAAGGACTTTGTAAAGAAAGCAGATAAAATTATATTTAGGTAAAGCATTCCCGCTTTAAGAATTGCAAATTGTTTGCGAATTCTATGAATTGTTGAAATAATAGCATCCAATGAAATAATGCCAAAATATTTTAACGAGAGATGAAGATGAAACGATGAAAGCTTTATCAAAGTTGTTCAAAAATTATTGCTTGTTATGAGACGAAATAAACTTCACTACGAACTAGGAAATAAACGTCTTGTGTTCATTATAATTCTAAAGATAACATAATTGTAATAAATGAGGATTTTATTGAACGAGCGAATCGAGTCGAGATGGCCGGGCGTTTGAATGTACAAGTAAGTTTGTAAAACTTTGTTCGACCACGACTTGAGTATTGTTTATCCGATCTTTATAACAATTACAATGCGAGGTCTTGCTCGGAGCGAACCACTAATACAGTCGAATAGATTTATTTATCTGTATGTAAAATCGTTTTTCATTATTATACTTCTTACTTTGTTAGTTTCTGAACACAATGTACAGGTAATTTATAATTTATATTTTGTATTGTTACCTCTTGATGGAACTGCATCTTGATTGACTTGTACATAAAAACACTTCAACTGGAACTAGTGAAGTGTTTATGTACAAATTAATGTCTAGGTAAACAATTGAAATTAAAATGAGGTGGTGTGGGACTATTGAAAATCATATATGAACGAACGCTCACAATCACTGACATGTTGCGATTTCGAAACATAAAGGTTTCAGCTTTACTAGGACGCCAAAGCATTTAACTGAATGTCATATATAAATCAAACCAAATATAAATAAGAGAACAAATATTAGAAACATACTTATTACCAGTTTATCATGCAGGGCATCCACCTTGCAGTCCATGTAGGCGGTGGAGCCCACCAGAGCCTCTATCTCGGGCGCTGCAGCTACGTAAATACTGTTCCCGTTACCAGGTCTGTGCAAATAATTATTAATATAAACCTTAGAACAGCTAAAAAACAGTCCAAATTTATTATAAGTCTAAGTCTAAAAATAATACTAAAAATGTGCTTCGTGTATGCTTATAACTCAAATAAAAATTGAAAATCCCCCGACACATTGACAATCCGATTTTAAAGTGGCAATTTTCTCATCAAATGAAGCTTAAGAAAACTCTCGATTAAGTCATCAATATTCCCTTTCAGTTTGCTCTCATTTGAGATCCCACACGATTATATTTGTAGACATAGTGTTGATCTTCCCCACTTTCACCCCCACAAATGGCTAAACCGATTAAATCAATATCTAATCAAACCTATTTAAGAACAATTACACATAAGACATGTTAAATACAAAAACTAAATTGAAATCGCTTCAACCCTTTGGAAGCTATAATGCCACTCTATTTTCGTCGGGGTTAAAAAAGAATACACACAGAAAGTTAGAACTGACATATAGATGAATTTTATGTGTACTTTATTGTTGAGTTCAAATTAATATTAAAAAAATATATGTAAAGTCTAGACCTTTTAATTTTTTTCACATTGCTCATAGTTTGCATTTTATTCTGAAAGACCAATTGATTTTACTTGAATTTGGAGTTGATAAATTACCTATACGAGTTTACTTTTCAAATGTAATAAATGACCATACAAATTTAGTCCACGGAGCCTCAAAGTCATTTTAAAAGACAGTAGCTTATTGTAACAAACTCAAAATCCAATAAACTAATTGTTTTCAAAACAAACCGAGTCGAATTCCCGAAGCGTAATTATTTTACAACTGTATCCACAAACAATTATTAGACAACTTAAAGTCAACACTAGCTTCGAATTGTAATGAATGTTACCGTTATTTGCAAATGGGAAATAACTGTATTATACAGCATTAAAATATACCTTAATTGGATTATAATACAGTCTAAAATAAGTAAATTTTGTCTAAAAGTACCTCCATTGTATACAAAATAGGTATGTCAAAAATAGGAATTGATTTAAAAAAAACTAATGTAAGGTCACGGCTCCGTGACTTGTGAGACTTTGTTCAAAATATTAAATCAACTTTCCTTGAAGTTTCAGATATGATTCTGAGAATCCAATTAATTCTTACATGCACATATAATTCACTGTTTACTACGTCTATTACCGTTCATTTGCAAATGTGAAATATCCAAAATAATGAAGAATGTTAACAAATTTTGATTTTTAGCTTTTCATATTGCTTTTTTTAACTAAAAAATACTGTCGAAAAAATTATTTTGTTACGTCAATTAGTTTTTGATTTATAAGCAAAACAAATCGTAACCGCCCGACGCGGCGATTGCGGCGGTGTGACGTCATAAAACAGACAGCTCATGCGCTCGCTATAGCGCTTCCCACATGTACTATAGTTGCTGCGAAGTAGCGCGGCCCGTGCGGCGTCTGTTTTGTGACGTCATAAGCGGTCACGTGACGTTAGCGGAACTCGAAAGTTTAAAAGCTTATAAAATGAAAACTACTTGGTATTTTTGACTGCAACAAAAAATAGTGTATTTGTATAGGTACAAGCTATACTGTAACAAACTTTCAACCTATTTGGCATACCTAGTAACATTCTCCATTCTTCTTTGAACCAACGGATTCAATTCATTAAATTGAAGGTCGATATTATACCTTTCTATTTTTTACCTATTGTTGTTAGTATAGTCATTAATGAATAATATTGTTCAAGAGAATTTTCAGGGCCACAAGAATATAACAGGTTTGCTAATTTTATTTAATTTAGTATCTACCTAATTTGGCTATATAATATCGTATCTAACATTAAATTGATTTTTGGTTAATGATATTTTAACTAATGACCATTTTAACCAATCGATTTATATTCAGTTATTTAAGTGTCTTCCTAGAATAGTTTTGGCCAAAAGAGCCGTTAAAATATCACAAAATACATATTTATTCATGTAGCCTTTCTAAACGTAGCAACATATATATTTTTTATTTAGAGTAAAGTATGCAAATTCCATCAATATACTTGAACCAAGAATAACGTACATCTTCCGTCGTGTCCTTTAGTTGAAGCAGATAATTCAATGAATATTAATCATATTATTTTTATAAAATACCCTTTCTTTTCCTTTACTGAATGGTTTTACGTCACAATTTCTTACTAAAATAGTACGATGTTTACCTGTCATTCCTATGTTGGTGTGTGTTTGAATACGTATCAAATATATAATTGAGCAATGGAGCACTAGATCCCGTCTCCCCTGGTTTTCTTCTCCTCTCCAACGCAAGAGGCGACGGATTTATAAAGGACGTAGTCGTCGCTTCATCACGCGTATGTACAGTGACGTTTTCATTCGTCCGTATTACATACTCCACCCGTCTCTTTCTATTTTTCCTGTCCTTGTCTACGTGAGGAGTTATAGCACCGTTTAAACTTTTGGTTTCATTTGCAGTATTTTCTTCTGGCACGGCTTTGTGACAGCATTCTTGGAACTTATCAATAGGAGTGGGGTAGTTTAGATTAGATTCGAGACTATGCATAAAGTCGAGAGAGTTATTTAAGTTAAGGGGTTTTGTTTCGTTGAGTGTGCCGTGCAGCATTTGATAGAATTTGTTTATAGTTGGAACTTCCCGTTTTTCAGTTAGAAGTGTTGAGTCAGCGTCAGTACCTGGAAGACAAAGTTTATTAGTCACTCGAAAGTAACAGTGTGAAAATACTAATCCTACTAATATTATAAATGCGAAAGTTTGTGAGGTTATATGTGTGTTAACACTTTCACGTAAAACTACTGAACCGATTATGATGAAACTTGGTACACACATTTCAGAATAACATATAAGCTACTTTTAATACTGGAATTGCCACAAGATCCGAAGTTACGAAAGTGAAACCGCGGGGCGCGGCAAGTTGTTAATAAAAATATCGTCTACACTAACAATTGACATTTAAATTTATTTAAACAATAATAATATATTCATATGAAATTATTATATGATTTTGAAAAAAAATTTTTAAGTAGTTTCTCCTGAGAAAAAAATTAATAAAGTCCATTAGAATACTAATGGTGAAAAAAAAATTAATATTTGTATATTTACCACGGCACGGCAAAGCAGACAGCGCGGCCAGAAGGAGCGCCGCAGTGGCCGGCGCGCACATTTCTACATCTTCAGGACATCTGGAACAAATACACAAATATTATCTATCCGTTCAGGTTCCGTACTTCAAAGGCAAAAATGGGACCCTAATACTACGCCTTCGCTGTCTGACACAAGGTTGTATCATATCGTGATAGCTGGAAGGGTGACATTTTGATAACTTATGTATTCCGTTAATAATAATAAATATAAATAAAAACACATACTACGGTGCGCGCCCAAGTCCGAATCGCACTTGGCCAGAAACGGTTAGAAAGAAAACCTAGAAAATAATAGGTTCAGAGAGAAAAATCTAAAGCATAGCAGGCTTTCGGTGCTTTATTGATGCAACCGAATGCATATGCTGTTTTATGGCGGTTTCCCTTGAGGGGGCGATAACTTCCCCCGTACGAAAATAGACCAGCAATACAAATTACAATAATATTAATTTTCTCTGACGTCAGAGTTATAAAACATGTTTCGTTATTCATGATAATGTAATTACAATTGAATGAAGTCACAATAAGTTCCCATTCAGACCTCACAATGCATAATTAACGACTCAATCAATCTGGACATTGAAAACAATTATCGCTGTTAAAGTAATGAGAAATCAACCAATATCGGCATTTACATAATTATTATCATAAAGGTGTGTGCAGATTACGCGCGGCAAACTCAAAAAAATTGCTGGCGTGATTGTCGCGCGATGTTGTAGATGGAGTTTGCGCGCGGCACCTTAAACGGCTCAAATGAGAAAAACTTTAAACATTTTAGATATTTTATAACAATAAATAAAATACTAGATACGAATGCGACTCTCACGAGTAAAGGTTACGACGTGGGAAAGAAAAGTGATATACATGAAAAAGGGCATATGATACACACTTTTATTCATAAACAACATACTTGCGTAAGTAGCAAAACTATGCGAAGTATGATATTTCTCAATGCTTTTCAATGGCAAGCCTTTAATTCAAAAACAAACGCCACTTGACCGACCGCTACTCAAGTATAGACAATACTTGAGATGCAGGCGGTAAATAGGTTTATGAAGAAATGTATTGTTTGTTAAGATGCGTGACAAAAAAGGCCTCGCTTATACATCAGCACATGCATACGCGGACGTTGTCTGCCAATGTTGTCCGCGGATGGGATATTATGTATATCCGAAGACAGCCGTAGTAGGTACATCTGCCGATGCATCCGCCATCCATCGACAGAAGATGTTTTCCCCTATGCGTCTGCCAATGTGTAGAAGGGACTTAACGCACAATGCAATGTTCGTATTTGCCTCACGAAATTTATACACGCTTTAAGTACGTCAGATTGACCTGTATCCGTTAATTTTTTGATTAATATGCCGATTGGTACACAGATTAAATGACGTCGCCGGAAGAATTGAATTCATAATTTGATTCGAGCTCCCATCAATTTCGTGATTAAAGCGAAACCTCTTGTATCTAATTAAATATTTACTTGTATTTAGTACGTGCGAAGTTTATATCGAAGCGTAATGTGTTTAATTTGATTCATGTATCGAATTTCAAAGCCGGTTAATATACACGGATAAATCACGGGTTTAAATAGGTGTATTAAACTTTACATAAATTATTTTAAAGCACTTATTAATGCTAGTTATAAATCATATCAATATAACAGTGGTTTAATTTTTTTTGTAAGTTTATGTGCGATCGTTGATATTGAATATTGATTTGAATCAGCTGTTATACTATGACCTTCTGTCGTTTAACGGAACCGGGTCTATGTAATTTAGCATTCTACTTTAACAAACTTAAAACAAAAACATGCTTTATAAATAGTACATTTAATTCTTACTAAGTGGCACAAAACGAAATGAAATGACATTTGAAAACTAATTGTCAAGTCCACACAGACAACGTCGGGTGTATAAACTAGTACGATATTCATACCTTATTTTGTAGGCTCAAGTTACAACAATAAATAAACGGTAATAAAATATACATATGTATTAAAAACCATTCGTACGGTTTCAGTGCACGCAAATTATGATAGGGTGAAACCAACAAGATGATTTATAAATCTACACTAATATTATAAAGAAGAAAACTAATTTGTTGTTTTTGTTTTTTTGTTTGTATGTTTTGTTATAACAACTACTGAACCTGAAAAACCACTGAATCGATTTTAAAAATTCTTTCACCATTCGAAAGCTACATTATCCAAAAGAAGCTATATTTTATAGACATATATAACATTATGCCACGGGAGCGAAGCCGCGCGGATCAGCTAGTAATTAATATATCCTTACGACTTAGGTGTATATGTTTATATTGATATAAAAAACTTCAGTTAATACGCTTTTAAATATAATATGCCTAAACATTGGTTCAAGAGGGCATTATTCACTAAACGTCGACTGCAGATTACGACGGACATTTATTTAAGCTGACCTGAGCTGACCCTAATATCGCCTGAATGAGATTTAACATAAGGTTTTATATTAACTGGCTTAGACTTATAGTATGGCTGACAAGAGTAACAATATTTTAATATAGTTAACATATATGTCACACTTTACTATCCTTTAAATTCATAAGTTTATTTGAAAAACCGTCGAAATATATATATGGAAGGATTTTGTCCCACAGTAGGGCTTTAAAAATAAGATATATATAATTAGGTATGAAATATTGTTTTTTCATGTTTTTAACCCTATTTCCGTCTATTTAAATCAATCTAGTGGCTCACCCCGAGATAGACGCGTTGTAATGCATAAATCAAGACCTATCACTTGATACCACACTCGGCTATATTCATATGAAAATCGCCTATTTCATCCTCCCTATCTTCGTGACCCCCCCACCAATTTCGCTCATCTTTGAAGATAGGATGAACAGTACTCAATTTTTCGTTTGACAATATTTTTCATTCTTACTTACAAACATACATTCGCCTGGTTAACACCACTCTGAGAACTCGCTTCGCTTGGTCAATTAATGGTCTAAACATATCCTCAAACACTTCGAAAGCTTGTATAAATCCCTACCCTATAAATCTTTTAAAGAACATAATATCTCCACTATAAATTTCTATGAAAATTAAAAGTTTAGAAAACGAATCAAAGTTACCTTTATCTTTCAAATAATGTCTCCATGGTGACCAATAACTGCAAGTTTCGAGCTAACGAATAAAAAGTTTATTTACGATTACGGTTGATAATAAAATACTAAGAACTTTTAGTACCTAAGGGAACTGATATATCCCAAAGTATTAAATTAAACTGGACGCTTTATGATTATTAGCTTTATACCGACACCAGACATGGGCTCACAGAAGTGGTCATTTCTTGCCTACACATTTGGTCTTAAAGATTTGATCACTCCTTATCATATTCAATACGCAACTGGCCTACTCATAAGCATGCCTTACGGTACGGCATATTAAAAAATATGCCGTACCGTAAGGCATGCTTATGAGCTTATTTTATAATTTGTCATATTTTTAAACATATAACTGTACTTATATGTTTAAAAATATGATAAATATAAAATATAAGATAAATAATAAATATATGATAAATATAATATATGATAAATATAAAATATAAGTGTACTTATATGTTTAAAAATATGACAGTATTATGAAATGTCCGCGCACTGAACACTTATTTCATCACATATGTAAACGCATGTCTGGCCCCGGGGATATAAGGATATTTCGACAATTTCGGTGTTTAGACCTTGTAGTTAAGTAACAACATGAAATTATCAAGGTTGTAGAAAATAAAGCAGTTTAATAGGTTAATAAATAAATTAATACATAAGTGAATAAATAAATATATAAATGAGGCCACAAGGAGTAACGAAGTCAAATAATGTTTTAATAAAAAAGAAACAAATATGGAGCATAGAGTGGAACCAATTGCGTTTAGGCACACACTTGTGTTCCCGACAATTCACTGCCATAATCCTATTGGACGGAAATGCGACATGACGATAAGGCTGTCGACTTAATGCGCCTGCAAAGATACGGTCTATACTTCGTTAACACACATTTCCTGGATATTTTGTTACGTTACAGTTGCATTTTTAACTATAGATTGAGAAGTCTTGGGCCCGAATTCCGGGTCGGGCCAAAAGTTGTTGGGATTATTGCAACAAAAAATCTCAGTAGCAGCCCTGAGTCTGGAAGTTGGCGGTGCTGGAGCACCCTCGTGCCTCGAAGAGCACGTAAAGCCGTGGGTCCAGCGCCTGATCTCTTTCCGGTTGTATTGATCTTCCATCCCACCGGATTGTGAGAGTTAAGGAATAGAGCATATCTCTCTTTTTTGTCTATAATATCTCCTGCGTACTTGGTGATATTTATATTGTTGTGGATATTTTAGTGTTAAAAAATATTGGTTTGGAATTCAAATAATCTCTTGATCTGTTGTCTATAATAATACGATAATGTAAAATATAATTGTTGACTGCATTGAACAGGCTTCGAAACTATTGGACCGTTTTTATAAATTCTTTGACCATTAGAATCCTACATTATCTACATTACAAGCTGAGTTTAATTATGAAAATCATTTTTATAATTATTAAAAAAATTTCCCGTTCATTAAAAAAATCATTATTTATGCATTCATAAAATAAAAAATAAAAGAAAATACATTTTCATTTCACATTACCTAAGAAAATGTACGTGAGTTATATCCTTTGTTACATTACACCTCTGTATCACCAATACATACCCATTGTTTTATACAATAAACCAAATAATCCTTCGATAAAGTACACACGAAAATACGCCGGGAAAATATTCGTTACAGTATATCTGTTATTTTCTGGACGTCCGTAAATATTGACTTGACGCGGGAAACATTTTTTCGGATCTCAATATTTCTTACAAATTATGCCTACGTAATATATTATTTAACAAAGTGTAGTCAACCGATTTAGACAGAATTAATGTTATGCATGAAACAGTAAATTATAAAACACTCTTATAGCTATCCATCTTTTCATAGAGAGATCTTGACGAATTAAGTTACGTAGAATTAATTTGTAAGATGATCGTTATTAATATACAAAAATTCTATTTTTTGGATAGACTGTGGCCCGTATTCAAAGTTGTGTCTCAAGTTATAATTAATGTTTTAATTCAAGATTTGACTCAAGATTTGATTCTATAACGTTAATTAATACTCGATCCGACAATCGTTTCTCCAAAGATTGTAGATCTCTAAATCTACCCTCTGTTATTTATTCCAAAATCTGTCATTGACTATAGATTTATTCGTCGATTGCGTAAATGTGGTGAATAGGTGTCTCGAGTAACGATTGACATTTGACTATTTGATTGTCTCTTTATTGTTATAGTTAAGAATGAAGATGTGTACCTGTAGCAATTTAAAAATGAGTAATATCATTAAAATTATTTATTTGTTATTCATAGAATACTATAATCTAAAATAACAGTCAAGACCAATTTGTTAGATAGTTTACATGCAATACAATAATTAAATATTAATTTTATTACAAAATGCGCCGTAAAATGGAGTGACGTGAAATATAAGAGACAAAATTAAGTTTTAATTGTTGTCGTTTCAATGATCATGTATCATAAACTTACTCAAGACAGGTTTCTGCGGTCTCGTCTTAAGTATTAATCGGTAATCAGTTGAACGTTGATATGAATGGCGTCTCTAAATACGATCCTGGGTTTGTTAAAAGGCCAATTGATTGGGATTGTTAAAATAAAGAAAAAGAAGGATAAAAAAATACTATAAAACCTATTTAACAAGAACACGTTTCTCTCAAGTATGGACTACATTTCGCGAATGGAAAGATTCATCAATATTTTTAAGCAGTTTTCTTTTCCGATTCCCATAAATAAATAAACTAAATAAACACCCGATTCATTCAGAAAGCGTAAAATAAAACTGTATGAGGATTGAATAGCCATTGAGTCGTGAGATGGACGGCCAGCTGTCACGAAAGGTTTACACTGACTCTACCCTTTCTTCACTAAAAGCCCTTGATCCATAGCGTGGGGCATTCGAATTGGTATTAAGATTTATTTGAGTATAGTTGTGCCCCGGGGTTTCACTTGCATTACTATGCACCGTTATTTATACTATTTTTATTGAGAGGAAAGATTTTATTTTTGTTTATTTAATTGAATAGGCTCCGAAATTACTGGACCGATTTGGATGAAATTTTGTACTGAGATTCTTAGAAACCCGAGGAAGGTCATAGGATAGTTTTTATCTTGAAAATCTCACCGAAATGGGAGGTATTCGCGGTGCAACCGTGGAGCTCAGGTTCGATAAAAGAAAACCTAACTCGTAAACCTGCATATCCGAAAAAAATACAAATCCATTCGCTATGAAAGTAAAGTAAAAAATCTTTTCCGTGTTATAATATTTTTTAATTACTCCGTTTCAGATTCTACATTGACATTAATTAGTACACATTAGCCGTAATATTTTAAAATTTAATTGATATGGAAACGTTTCTATCAATTTATTTATAACTAGCTTTCTGCCCGCGGTTTTGCCCGCGTGGACTACAAAATTCTGTACATTGTGGATTTTCGAAGTAGAAGTGGTATGACAATTTTTACGATTTAGAAACGTACGTTTGTAAATATATCTCGTCAATACCTTTAATAAACTTCTATTTTATTCAAAAAGAGCTATCCAATAATTACGATTTAATAACTGTTATTTTTTAAGTCCGAAGTATATCCTAAGTGTCACTGTTCATGCTTGTATAATCCTAATAATTCTCTTATACATTTTTTGCAAAATATTTACATTTTCGATATCCGTCGTATACTCCTAGAATGAAAGAGGCTTGTATCTTGGCACGCATTTAACGAATATTTGCTTATGGACGCAAATAATAACTTCTGCATGTTGGTTAGTCTTTGTTGTGATTGGCCGCCATGATCGGAGATTGATCGGTCTGCTTT
>LQNK01003221.1:63412-76233 GCA_001586405.1 Phoebis sennae
TGGCGTAATACGAGCCAGTGTTTTTTTAAAGGTCATTTGATTAAATAAAAAAAAATGAACATGTTTCTCTCAAGTGTGGACTACGCTTTCGCGAATGAAAATATTCATGTAATTTTTTTCTTAAATCCCGATTCCCATAAATAAATAAACTAAATGAACTGGGTGTTCATTCATTCAGAAAGCGTAAAATAAAACTGTATGAGGATTGAATAGCCATTGAGTCGTGAGATGGACGGTCAGCTGTCACGAAAGGTTTACACTGACTCTACCCTTTCTTCACTAAAAGCCTTCGCCATTGATCCATAGCGAGAGGAAAGCATTCGAATTGGTATTAAGATTTATTTGAGTATAGTTGTGCCCCGGGGTTTCACTAGCATAGTACCGTAATACATACTAATATTATAAAGAGGAAAGACTTGTTTTTTCGTTTGTTTGTTAGAAATTTAATAGGCTTCAAAATAACTGGACTGATTTGGATGAAATGTTGTACAGAGAGTACAAAATTTCATCCAAATCAGTACAGTTATTTTTATTATTTCGAAACCCGAGGATGGACATAGGATAGTTTTTATCTTGAAAATACGAAGGGAACGGGACATATACACAGGTGAAGCCGCAGAGCTCAGCTAGTGCTAGCTATGCAATCCTTCCTATCATAATCTCAAAAAAAAACAGATCCATTCGGTAGCTATGAAGGTGAGCGTAAAATAAACAAACATACTTTTCCGTTTTTGCCTTATAATATTTTAATGTATTCCGTTTCAGATTCTTCGTCCGCATTAATCAGTACAAATTAGCTATAATATTTTAAAATATGATTAATATGGAAACGTTTCTATCAATTTATAATAACGTACTCAAAAACATGAGCCACTTTATAAACATTCTTAATTCATCTTATTCTCTGCATCACATCACATAAAACTAAATCATTCATTCAGAAAGCGTGAAGTAAAACTGTATGAATCAAAAGCCTTTGAGTCGTGAAATGGCCAGCTGTCAAGGTCTACACTGACTACCCTTTCTTGACTAAAAGCCCTCGCCTTGATCCATGGCATGGGAACGCATTCACGACTGTATAGAGATTTATTCGAGAACATTCTCAATTGTTGGTGCGTAAATGTTAGAGTAAAGATTACGTAAGTAGTCTGTCAGATTACTATATCCATGCACTTTCTATTAGGTATGAATTTAAATTATACTATTCGTTTTTACATTACACTTTCAATGTATCAATATTCTCATGTACACTGATATTATAAAGAGAACTTTGTTTGTTTGGTTGTAATGAATAGTGTCAAAAACTACTGGATAGATTTTAAAAAGTCTTTCACTGTTCGAAAACTACAATATCCACGTGTATATTTTACAAGCTATATAATATATAACATTATGCTACGGGAGCGAAGCCGCGCAGATCAGCTAGTTATAAAAAAAACTTATATATATACAAATACCGCTAACTTCACAGAAGTTTTCAAAACTCTTCTGTAGTTTATTTTTGAAGACCGTTTAAAATTAATCAAAAAAAGTACATTTTAAAATAACTGTATTTCAGGCTATCATACTCGTTGTTTTGTTCAAGAATTCCTTTTTCTAATGAATATATTTTCGTAGAATGAGAGAGAAATATACGGCCAGCTGTCACGAAGGGTTCACACTGACTCTTTACCCTTTCTTGACTCAAACGAAGGCTTTCATACATGATCTATGGGTAAGGGAAAGCATTTACGTTTTGTATAGAAATTTATTCGAGAACATTCTGATTGTAGCGTAAACATTTTCTCGGTAAGTCGCCTGTCAGATTATACCTATGTTTCTATTATCTATATTTGAATGGGTGGAGAGTGGAGACGAAACGATTCGGTACAATTTTCTTCAGTGTATTTCGAAAAATTTAGCACTTGATATAATGTGACCCGGGTGGCGCCGGGTAAGAATACGTGTGTCGTTACCCCATTTCTACTGAGGGTGTCGTAAGAGGCGACAGAAGGTAATTCAGCTGCGTAACATCTTCAGCAAGAAAAGAGTGGGAGGACGGAAGAGGAATGGGATGGGAATACAGGACTCCGGGCACCCGTTCACCGTACGAAACACAGTGTACAGTATTCACTTAACGCCGGTCTTATGCTGGGGAGGAAGCCGGTGCGAGCTTAGTCCAAAGGTGAAATGCTTGACTCCCACTCTATTATAGCTGAAGATTATGCAGCAAAATCCGCTGTCGCCTCTTACGGCACCCACGTGTAGAGGTGATGTGGCGACACAAGTATTCTAATCCGTCGTCACATGGGGTTCAGAATAGCATATAGGCTACTTTTAATCCAGGAGTTACCACGGGATAAGGAGATACACGGTTGAAACCGCCGGACCTATTAATTAGTTTATAATAATTTTGGGTAATTTGGCTATAATGTAATGAGTACTTATCATTACATTATAGCCAAATTATCAAAGTCAAAAAATCAGTGAACAAATTCGCGATTTAAGACTGGTTGAACATAAATTCAAAACAAACAACATATTATTGGCGTTTATAAACATTTCTCATTTAATATGCCACCGGATTATCTATAAACACCGCCCACACTCATTGTGATGTTTACGCGTATTCTATAAGCCTTTCGTCCCACGTTATGTTTATAATCGACTAGCTGTGTCCCGGGGTTCCATCCGTGTATTCCCTTTTCTGTGAGTTTTCCGTGATAAAAACTATCGTGTGTTCTTCCTTGTTGTGCTATTACATTACTACTACTCCTATGGCGCTGAAAACTCGAAGTGGGTCTTGGCTTTTGTGACGAGAGCCATCTTGGCCGGTCCTGGGCGGTCTCTTGCTAGTTATTACTCGTTAAACTGTATATGCACATAATTTCAAGCAAATTACTTCAGTGATTTGAGCCTCAAGGAAAGATAGAAAGAGTTACTTTCGCATTTATAACAATATTAGAAAGAACAGTGGCGGTTTTAGGGGATGACGTAGGTTGAGGGCAAAAGCCTGGCGCCTAGCTCTAAATGAGCATGCATCCCGATAGTTCTGAGAATGATTGCCACCACGTCTTATACAGTTGCGTATGATAGAGGCATCTGACTAATCGGCATTTAACCCATGCTATTCTTTCAATCAAAGATGTAGTTCAATCATTTGACTATTGTTCTTTAAATAAAGATTTTAGTTTAAGATGAACATCCGCAAATCAGTTTTAAATATATGAACTCTGTATTACTCTACACACTCTGTATTTTGTACATCATGTAGATATTAAAAAAAATATATTAATTTGTATAAATAGCATTTCTTTTGACGAGATAAACTAACGCCGCCAGAGTCCTCGCAAAGACCTACCGCCCGGGGCCTCGCCAAATCCTCCCGCCCAGAGCCCCGTAATGAATAAGGCCGCCGCTGAGTAAGAATAAGGATTCATTAATTTTACATTGACATTTTGTAACACCTACGATCAACCCTTTTTCGGCTGTTTATGAAGGAACAAAGCGCATCTGAAAACTAGAAGTTTAATATTTTTATTCACATTTTTAGCAATAAAGTTTTTTGTGAATTGCCAGGACTTAGTTGAAAAAGTATCAAAAACTTCAGTTTTTTATAACCGTGATAAAAAATTTACTCCCGCAATCTCTAAATCTAATCGAACGGGGAATATTGATGGAATTGTTAGTATTTATAAACTGAAATTAATTTAATATTTCTGAAAACTTTGTTAAAATATATATAGTTGGGTCAATTTTATTCATAATATAGCTATCAAATTTTAAAAAATGTTTACCATTAAAAATAAAATCTGTCAAAATTCCCCATCAATCCCACGTGTGTATCGATTTATTATACAAGGTCAACATTTAACGTTTCTTAGATTTTTCTAAAGTACCTCAAGCAAAAGTTTTAGATCTTAAAACTCTAAAAATGTTCCATTTGTTTTTTCTGTAAGACCTATCATTTCGCTGAAATTCCGCTTGTAAGAAATACGTTCTCTAGGGGGATTACGAAGATAGAAGTATTTCACTATGGTCTAATGGTCTAAACTATTATTACTACTACTAACTATTTGCCTGCAAATTTTTATTCAGATCGAATAAATGATACTTTACACATTGCCGGACACACAAACATATAAATATACAAACATTCATTCGCCGGGCCATTTAGACTCTGAGACCTCACTTCACTTGGACGGTTATGCGTCTCGGGTCCAAAATTACTCGAGAGTAATTTTATAATTCATCGAACACGCTTTACAGAGCATTAATCAATTTTATAATTTACCTCCAAAATGAACAAGGCTTCAAACACAATGAGTTTTAATTTCATATTATTATTAATAATGTAAATGTAAACGAGTAATCCAGTTAACTATTGAAAAGCCATTGAAAATAATTGTTGCAATTATCCAGGAAATTGGATAACAATACGCGATCACTCTTTGTTAACTTCTATATCAAACGAAACAAAAACAATGGAAAAAAATTCAAAAGTATGAAATAGTTTTATCCGCATACATTCTATTTGTAAGCTAGATTATTTTATAAAAATATTATGCAGGCTGAACATAAATATTCATCACATAAATGGAGTCAGACATTTTACACTGGTGGAATGTTTGCAAAAATTTCAAATGAAAAGATAAATACCAAAAACTTTTAAAAGTCTTTTGTGAAACGATTATGAATGTATAATTTTTAGAAAAAAATCTAAATTTTCTAAAAGAGTCTAATAACATTTCATTATTCGGGTTATTTGTGTAAAATTGTATGTAAACTGTAAGCATACATTTATAAAGACCTTCGTTATTACATTTGGCTTATTATAAATAGTTTTTTATATGTATTATATTTTACATCCATATTTTTTTAAATATCCGAATATAAACAATGATATATATGAAATGTAATAATTTATCATCACGCATACTTTGTTAGTTATTTGTATTCCTAATTATCTTAAAAAATAGTAAATTACTCATTATTTTAATCTGCTATGACGGAAAAATAAAAAGGCGGGAATAATTTGATATAGTCTGTTTTCTTGCATTTATTTTACCAAAAACGTTAAGTGACTTTATCTGCTGAGATGGAACATCATGGGAATTTAAGTAAATTGTCGATTGTTATGACTGCTTTAATGGGAATTTTTAAGCTATAAATATACTCAGATATCAATATTGAAACGAAAAGAGCTCATATAGGTGATCCTTTCAGACAATCAGAAGAGTCGTTTCACAATCGTAGGAACATATCACGATAGGTACATAAACTGAATTTGAAAGTAAAAACCTATGAATTCTTGTTGAAAGCAACTAGAAACGTGGCGTATAATAAAAGGAATGAATTCCTTTCTGTGAGCAGAAACGCCAGTTCGTTTCCGTAAAATTCAATGATACCAATCGGAAATACAAGCTACGTGGACACAAATGATAGTGGAACATGACTTCAAAACTTGGACTGAGTTTGCACTACTGCAGTATTTCACTGTTTGCTTCAATCGTCAAACTAGTGAGAATAAATTAACAACGCCATCTAGTCCCAAAAAAGCAAAGCTTGTACTTGTACTTGTACTTTTTTTGTAAATACATACATGCTATAGATAAATTAACATCCAGATAGTAGAAAATTATAATGTTCATCACATCATAATTTTCTACTCGTGGGGATCGAACCCACACGCTTCGGTGCAATAGACCATTGCTGTATCCACTTCGCTAATCGGCTCGTCGTTTTGAATAAATATTGTAAGTTAACTTGATCAAAAAAGGAAAACGCAATGAACAAAATGAAGATCCAAGTGAAGTAGTAGCATTTGAAATCGTTCTGTGATTGGACTTATAATTATTTTATATTAAAAGAAATAGAGTAAATTCTTAAGGCTTTCATCGCACCTCCAATACTACAGATATAACGGATTTTCTTAATTATTTAACTCATTAAATTCACGAAGTTGTCAAGCGGTTTAACAGTTTTCAGCATTACTCTTACTGATGCGCCGAATAGCGATTTTAACGAATAACCGAATACTATTCGGTTTAAAATTTACCGAATCGGATATCCGATCAAGTTATGGCAAACCGAATATTTGCCATATTTTCACTTTTTTCTCGCGTATACACGTTCTAACATGAACGCTTGATTTTTTTTATAATTTAACAAAATTGAAATACTCGAACGTATTCGGTCGAATACAAATAGTAAAAGTAAAATCAATTAAATAAGTCGAACAGTAATAGGTTCGTTCTTCAGTCTAAGATTGATAATTTCTCCCTTTAAAAATTAAATCGATTATTAAAACAGTATCCGCCAAAATAACATCGACCCAATACTCAGAAGAAAGCTTCAACAAACGATTTTGAATTCTTACTCTATCCCAAGACTTACGACATACACTTTTATAAAGCCAAAGCGAAGCCAACGCTAGTATTTTTATATAATTATGTTCAAGCTCTTTATGTAAACGAGACTTTCAGCACAGACCCTAAAAGCGATTTGAATACGTCGTTTTCTCGAATTCATTACGAATTCTAGACTTAAGGTAATGTATGACATTGTTATTTTTATTGCTTCCAAAGCAATTCCTAATGTGGAGGGTAAAGGGTTTGGGAGATTGAATGTAAATTCTTGGTATGTAACTACTATATTATACAAGAAGAATTTGGTATGTGAATATCAAAAATTATGGTAAGTATTATTACATAAAGGTATTGATCATTTACATAAATGAAAATGGCTTCTTATTAAGAAACTTTTGAAGCGATCATATTAACAAATATAGACCTGAAATTTATCGTAAAACTGGTATAAAAGTATGTGAAAAAGCTTCAGAGAAAAATCAAGGTTATTAGAAAAAACCAAACCTGTCCCTGAAATCACATTTGTACACCTTTCAACGTAACCGCCTTCACCGGTCGTCCTGTCGAAACACAATCACTGAATAATGTAATAGTCGAAGTGAAGTGACACGAACATACGTAGAGACTGAACTTTGATTTATAACTTCACTAGCGACCCGCACCGGCTTCGCACGGGTGCAATGCTGATAAAAACCTTCCTCATGAGTTACTCTATCTATTAAAAAAAAACCGCATCAAAATCCGTTGCGTAGTTTTAAAGGTTTGAGCGTTCATAGGGACATACAACATGACACATGACAGAAAAAGCGACTTTGTTTTATACTATGTAGTGATTCAACGGATTTTGATGAAATATCGTATACAAATAGGATATTACTTGGATTAGGTGATAAAATACCGTATATTTAACTAAAGACCCCAGTTTAACGCGAGCCAAAACGCTGGTGGAAGCTAGCTTTCATACAATAATGGATAGAGTGTTTCTAGTGTCGCTGTAAATACGTAAAAATTTAATACCTGTCAAAATACAAGAATAATACAAATCTAACAGAGCAACATATACGTAGATAATGATCTCACACGTGCAAAATACATCAAAAAGTGTATATTTTTAGTATATTTTTCATCAAATATTATGACGTGTTACATTTATAGATAAAAATACGTCTAACCTATTCATCGTTACACAAATACCGTCACTGTGGCATCCTGTCGAAACATAATAGTAGAATACATTAATACAAATGTTATAGATAAGGTACTATATAATATCTTCAAACTGACATTATACTCTCATTCCTATAAACACAGGTTTATAATATCTAGAAGCATCACATTTATTTAAATGAATACGTCTTTCCAACTTATATAAACCAAAATACCTCACAGTCTCCTGTCGGAATATAATATTTGAATAAAACTAATGTACATAAGAAGTCCTCCACATGCGTAGGTGGTGACAATAGAGCCTGGTTCTCAATAAGCTAGCTTTATAACTGCATTGGAGGGAACTCTGCCAAAAGATTTATTTTGCTCTGTAGAAATCTAAAATTATCTTATCGTTATTAAATTTCTAGAATTTTGATAATCAAAGTGTAGTATTTTCTTGTTTATTTTAACGTGAGTACTTTCCTTCTTAAAAAATAATTTTTAAAGGATTTTGACCGCGGTTTATTATACATAAACGGCTGGCTTTTTTTATTTTACACGGGTGACCCATGACCACCCTCGCTATGAAGTGCTCTAAACGTCGGGTTAATACCGAATTAATTTTATAAAAAATAAATATACCGTATTATTATCGCCATTCGATATTACTCTTGATTGCAATAGCTTTTTACAAAGAAGTCCCTTCGTCCAAAGTTACAGGAAACGACTTATTTTTGCAATTTTACGACTATATTATTACTATTTAATTCATAAATTGTACGAGCTGCTAGGAGGCCGGACTCAGCTTTCGTATATTCATAGTTTTCATTTAATTATGTTGGATTGATTTATCACATGTGTTGCTATAACACATCCTCCCACACAAAAATACAAAAACTTTATTGTGTCCTGTCGAAATATAATCAAACAGCAATAAAACAAGCAAAGCAGTCCTCCTTAAATGGAGAAGTGTATGTAAAGGACATACGTAGGTAGTAACAGTCGGCGTCTACAGCCAGCTGTATAACTGCATTGGACGGAACTCTGCCAAAAGATTACGGTATCTGGGCACTGAACGCGAGGCATTTTAATGTGCTGATTCATGATAACGTTAATTCGATAAAGGGGTATAATCGCTTCTGGATTTGTAGTACGTAAAGCGAAATTTGTGTTATACATATCAGTATACATCGAACCGATATTCCGAGAATTAGGACCTTATTTTGGGAAATGTTTGAGGCAAGCTGAAAACTTGTATGATGCTTCACCTATACTATACCCCAACATAGAACTGTAGGCTCGGCTGGTGAGTCGCAGAGCCTTTTTTCAAAAGTCCCGCTAAAAAGACCTTTTGTCTTTTTGAGAATACTATATTTTAGTTATAAATAATATCCTATTAAAATTACAAATTGCCTCGAATACATTTTTATACTTATTTATGTTTTTTCAAAATATTTTTGTACGCGCCTGGCAATGTAAAAACCCTAAAGCTTCTGGCTTATGTTTTTCTATTTTTAAACATTAAGTAACATTTTAAAAATTGCATGTTAATAAAAATCTCAAATACCTTATTATTAAAAAAATATATTCTTGTAGTTTTTTTAGCCCTGCTCCTCGTCAGGTATAGTTTCATGTCGGGGTATAATAGAAGAGGCATCATACAAGTTTACAGCTTGACTCGAACAGACAAAAAATGCTCCTAGCTCTCGAAATACAAGCGTATTGGACGGATTG
This sequence comes from Phoebis sennae, assembly GCA_001586405.1. Classification (NCBI taxonomy): domain Eukaryota; kingdom Metazoa; phylum Arthropoda; class Insecta; order Lepidoptera; family Pieridae; genus Phoebis; species Phoebis sennae. Next base: position 72,643 of record LQNK01003221.1, read on the forward strand.
CAGTATTTTTGTATAAACTATCACCAAAGTACCTACGTCCACTTGCCCGCATCGTACAGAATTTTCTATGAAATAAAAAATCCGACGCGAATCCTATACCGACCTATGAGCGCCGCATAAGTAATATGAGAAAAATAATACATATTTCTATGACAATGCTTGCTCGCTAATTAATTATGTGTAAGCGATTTCCTTCTAAATGCTTCTATTCCTATATATTAGAAAGATAAATAAATCCCATATTAGTCTAATTACGATCAGTCTATTGATAGTAGAATTACAGTCGATCTGATGATATTCTATACATTTTCAAACAATAGTTACCAAGAAATCTTTTAGCCTAAAGATCAATGGCCCTTCACTCGATCCTAGGAAAAGACAATAGAAGGTTCTAGAGATGTACATCACATATGTATTAGGTTCAAGGCTATCAATACATACATAACAATACATCAATCGCTTTATTTTAAGAACATTCTGGAACTTCGTTCCGTGGTCAGACGTGTATTTTGTCTATAGATAATTATCTATGGAAGAGATTCGAGACGGTCGATACAAAATTAGGAATGACTTATGACGTCAGTTTAGTTGAAAATGGCCTTTGCATACTGCATTACATTTATGATGTTTTTCTATAAAATTAGGCTCGTGTGCAATGAATGCGTCATTTACAGGCTGTAGGCAATTTTTACAAACGCAACGATGATAAAATATTCATCAATATTTGAAACCTTTTTTGAATTTTTAATTCAATGAAATTAAAATGATACTATAAGTATGATAAATAATCAAAACATTCATTTTCCTGATGAATAAGGAAATTAAAGTATGATTTGCTTAATTTTTTATTATGAACTAGCTGTGCCTCGCGGTTTCATCCACGTATATCTTCAATCTCCGCGTAAACGTATATCTCCAAATTTCACGGGAATTTCCGAGATAAAAAATATTATTATAAATTTATCCAAATTAGTTCACATGTTGTGAAACTTCACGTGAAGAAGAGTTATTTTCACATCTTTATATTAAGTAAATATTTATGTTCAAAAAAACATAAAAATAATTAATTAATTATTTTCATTATTTGTTAAAAAAAAATATTGTTGAAAACAAAAAATTGTTATGAATTCAGTGGAATGACTATGTAAGATATATGCTAGTGGTGAAACTCCCGCTTGCGAAGTCTAATATTAAAGATGGATGGTAATAGCGAAAACTTAAGGGTTCCCTGTTATCTGCGGTTTCTTGTTAACCCTTGTAGCAACACCATACATTATCAAATAAACTTTGACGAGGATAAAACTTTGTAAAGAATAGAGCGTGTGAGACAGACAAGACAGTTTTATAGTACATATTTTCCTCCTAACACCCCAATGAAAATCCCAAAATCAAATGCTCTAATCGAATTGAAAGAAATTCAATTTAGAATTGTTTGTGGAAATAAATGTTTGAATGAAATGTATACTATATTTGAAATGATTTTTTTATTATTTACTACCTATAATAATACATTTTCGAAACCGACTGTAAATTTAAGGATTTTGATTGTTATTTATAAGCTGTTTAAGATATTAAGTTCTAATTATTATGTAAATTAAATAAATGAATTTTCTTTCTTTCTAAATTAATAAATTTGCTAGTTGTAGAAATAGTGTATAAAAAGTATTTTATTCAATGTTTTTAAAGAATCCCTCAGAGAACATTCAACATCATAAAATTCCGCAATAATCATAAATCTTTATGAACATTCTATTTCATTACCATAATCGTCAAACATACGGAAAGAAAACAATAAAAAATGAAGTGACGGAACATCTTATTATGCAGGAATTATTAAACTAAGAACTCTCATAAGTGGGTTAAAATCCCCAGCTGCATGTATATATTCACAACTACCCTCCTACGAGATAAGCTTGCATGAATACTAACCGTTCTGTGCTATTTGAATTACAACTTAGGTATGTCCTGTATTCTATTGAGTGTTTAAACAATTGAAACACCGCTAGGACTGTTCATTTTGATGTATAATTCACAACTACCGTCCTGTAAGATGTATTCATTTAACCAAAAACCAACGGCGTTGTAGAAAAATGTTGATATTTTAACCAAATACAGAGCAATTATAGCCAATTACAGTTTTCACAATATTTTTTAAACAATACAAAGAAACAAAACAAAAAGTATTACAATATTAATGTAATCTGGAAAAAAATAAGCCCAAAAAACGAACTACTACCTGTAATAATCTCAATCGTTTTCTTGAACAACAACTACCGTACTAGCACACTTTAAGATAATTTTGTTTCCTCGTGTTTATTTACGATGTAAACAAATTTACCCCTATTTTACTTAAAAAAATGTATCTCCTGTGATTTTATTATTTTGTGTTTGATTGTGTAATGCATGTGTAGAAATTAATGTACCATATGTAAAATAAATCCTAACAAAGCATTCCTCTATTATCTTAAAATATTATCAGAAAATTCAAGACAAACCATAGGAAGGAACATCTTACAATTTACTATTGTATTATGAATGAGTAAACTTCAAGACCGCTCATAAGTGGGTTAAAATCCCTCACTGCATGTATATTCACAACTACCCTCCTGCGAGATAAGCTTGTATGAATACTAACCGTTCCGTCTTATTTTGAGTTACAATTTAAGCAAGTTATGTATGCTGTAGTACTTAAAGAATTATAATATAAATCTGAATCATTTGGATTGATTCTTTACTCTTTCACACAAAAACTCCTGAGCCGATTGTGGTGTTCACGATATATAATAAATGTTAGCACACAGACCAGTGGGGCGCTAGTGTCACTTCTGACACTTCGAACCTGTCATCTGTCGCGTGCAGACGTATCCGTTGAGCTGTGTGCCTACTTACTGATATTTGAATCTTTTATTTAATGCTCACCTACAACTATAGGACATAACACCGATAATGATGAAACTTGACATATAGACGACTTTTAATCCCGGAGTTACATCGGGATCAGAATAACTTCTGATCCCGATGTAAGCGCATGGCGCGACTAGTTATCATAGGAAGTTGAGACTATCTCTTCCATCTCATGTATCATAATGTTTGTGCTTGAACGAATTGCATTCTTGAAATTTAATTCTTAATTGATTTCCAGTTATAATACACCTGATACATTAAATTCTCGTCCAAACTCATTTTTATAAAAGACATTATTTTACCAATATACATGATCAGCGTATCAATAAAATGCAAAAGAAGTATGTGGGTAGGTTTCGATACAAGAATAACTACTTAAAAGCTTTCAATGTATTTTTACGACACTACACGTATTTTTAGAAGGTCTCAATACATTTTAATCGTATTAAAACTTTCATACAGATGCAGAGAAGTGTTCAGGTTTCATGTTTTATTTTTAGTCGACATTTTTATAAATCGCGAATATAAAGTAATGTCGGCGTTAAATTCTCTTTTTAACTATTTAATTGCAGCCCTGTCACTAACAGATTTTACACTTGTGGTGTTCACGATAAATAATAAATGTTAGCACACAGACCAGGGGGGCGCTAGTGTCACTTCTGACACTTCAAACCTGTCATCTGTGGC
>LQNK01003221.1:88251-105409 GCA_001586405.1 Phoebis sennae
TTCATGTCAATTATAATGTTATTTTAATGAAGGGTAGTCTCAGCTTTGCTATACTAAGTAGAAGTCGAGCTTTGCTTCGGAAATTGGGCCAATATCGAACCTTCGTTTGATTGCTGAACAAAGTTCTTAAATATTTTCGCTGACATCTTTGTTACTGAATATACAAATTCACATACCTAGAAATGAATATCAAGGACATCATAATACTCTTCCAAAATTAAAATATATCAGAATGTCAAATTTTTTTCCGTATCTTTGTCAAGTTTCAAGAGAGTTTTTAGTTCAATTCCGTCTCCACAGAAGCACCACCGCAGTAATTTCACGTAACTTGTTGTTCAAGCACTGTTGATACAAGCCGACCCTATTACGGCTATTGTTATCTTTCCAAGGAAGCCAGCCCCTGGACACTGGGCGTTCGTTAGCGACATTCATGTCAATTATAATGTTATTTTAATGAAGGGTGGGGGATTGAGGGTGGAGGTCGAGCATAGCTTCGGCTTGAATTGGGTGAATTTAGCTCTAAGGAGGTTCCCTTACTCCAGATTAGCATGAAATAGAAGGATTTAAAATATTTTCAAAATTATATACTGATAATTTATACTTTGTATTGTTACCTCTTGATGAAACTGCATCTTGATTGATTTGTAGATAAAAACACTTCACTAGTTCCACATTCGTATATTTTCTACACTATATCAAGTATTTATTACAAATAAGACCCGTTTCGAACATCATCTTCATATTTACTGATAAGTTAAAGACGTTTTAATACCCCTTTTATATTTCTTTATTCTTTTTAGGGTTTCGAAACTAAATGGTAAAACGGGACCCTGCTACCCTCTGCTGTGTATATGTCTGTCTATCACCAGGCTGTCTCATAAAATAGCTAAAATCGTAACAAATATTAAGAAAAATATAAATTTGAAGAGGGAGCCTGTTACAGAATCCTTTGTGCGCGAGTTCAAATCGGACTTGCCTGATTTTTATTTTTATTACCGATCCTTTTTTTATTTTTCTTCTTCTAGTATGTATGGTGAAAAGTTCTAGTAAGTAGGTACGGAATATCAATACACCTGGCCATTATTAAATACAAAGTACCTGGCGTATTATTTAAATTGTAATTAATAAAAATAAATAAGCTAATATTTTAAAGCATCATCAAAAAATAAGGTTAATTAAACTTTTGTTAAATATAGTTTAATTCAAAGAATTGATCAAATTAGCACAATTAATAACAGAGCGTAATTAATTTACCCGTAAAACAAACACTTTAATGGCAAAAATTAAACAAATTGAATGAGACATGATAAAATTATTTACGTAGGAAATGTCAATTGAGTGAAATAATTTTGAATAGGCAGCAAATTTATCAAAGGAATTAATAGGAGGTGAAAATTTTTAGAGGCTGTTAGCGTACGACATTGATAAATTTTATCGGTTTTCTTAACAACCGACCCTATTATACGAAGGTGTTTTGAAGACGGCAATCTTGCAAATGGTGAGTTTTTACAGCGTCTTGTGATTGCGTTGAGATGCATGGTTTAAATTTAATGGGAAAATTTGTTTTTGTAAACATTTTTTTATATTATAGTTATATGTTAGCGTTGGCAATATATAGTCATCAATGTATAAAGTTTTATATGCAGATCAAATTCCTCTGATATTTGTGAAATTTATTTTAGGTAGTGTTAGTAATATTTCTTTATAGTCTTTGTATGTTCATAATCACAAGGTTTTTATTCGTAAATTTCACTCGTCAATTGTCAAAGTCCTATAGATAGCTGCATTCAGTGTTTGCATTCATTAGTAACAGTGAACGTTGCTCTAACGTCTTATTGACGTCACGAACAGTATAGTCAGCATAAATCAAATTAAATCAACATAGTAGTACCACAGTATAAAGAATACATACAGTCGTTGCACGGAACTGTCATAAAGTCTCTCAAAATGGTCTTCTTCGATAAATATCGACATTGTCAGTTCGTGTTGTGGGACACGTCTTTCAAGGGTGACGAAAATATGTTTCTGTTAAATGTAAAAGACTATTGTCGATATGTATTGAAATATATTGGTTTTTAAGTATTTCCTTACACAAAATACAGGTCATTTCTTAAAATATGACACATGAACACACGCTCTCTCTTTCAAAAGCTAAGATTTTTACATTATGTACAGAATTTGTGACAGCCCTGGGGCATTTATAACGTCAAAAATTGTGCAACTAATGTATGATTATAACACTGTGGTAATAGTCATTATGACGGATTCTGATTTGTGATCAATTAGAAGTGTAGAAATGTACTGTGATTCTACATTAGCCAATAAATCTGCTATTGTCACAGTACATTTCTATCAGAACAACATAGTAGTACGTAGTCAATACGTTTCTAACAGTAGTGTTATCATCGTCCATAAAGTTTTCGTAGTATGATTGATTCTACTTAGATTTTTCTTCATTTCACCTTCTTATAGAGTATTAAAGAATTTACTGTCTCCGTCGTATACATTTAAACACATATATTTCAGATTTCAGGGGGCGCAAGTATAATTTTTTTTTAACAGAGATCTAACTGAAAATGTCTTACTTATTTTTTCTCTAAATTACCAATACGTGGTATAAAAAATATGGTAACGCAAGTGCCGAATTAAGAAAAAAGGTGCTTGTTTCATTGAAATTCCGAAGGGAATATCCCAAAAACCGAGGGACTTAACATGTATTAATATATTTTCTGAATCGTCATAATATATTGTGTCTGTAGGTGCCATATTATCTCTTATACACCACATCCTGTATGTTGTGTCATTAAAATTCAACATTAACGAATTATTAAACTTCGTTAGTAACATTACTTAATTTTTATTAACAACATTTCCTGAAGTCAGTAACCTAAAACACGCCGTGCCACCATAACCAGCTAAGTTAAAACTAATTGCAAATGGCGGCGCAATACAAATGGAATACATAATCGTAAATACAAATGGCGTATGATCTTAATTGAGTATATTTGGCACATCAAGAACATTTCGCGGGTAATCTATCAAGGGGTAATTCCTCACGTAACTCCTCGCTTTCGGGGTAATTCCTCGCTTTCGGGGTAATTCCTCGCTTTCGGGGTAACTTGACGTGTGTGTGACAGGATTATTTGTCGCTCGTTGGGCAGTAATAGTTTTATGATTATGCAACTATTGTTGTTTGCTAAAGGCATAAAATTTCCTACCGAAAATTAATTAATTCCATGAATACCGCATTCAAATGTGGTACGAAAATCAGAATTTTGTAATTGTGTTCATATACATGGAGAAAAGAGTAGAATATAAAATTTTTGTCATTAAATCATTACTCGAGTTTTAAAGAACACAATTTCACCGAGTATCCAATAAATTGATCCTGCCAATAATATAGATTTTAAAGTTATTAGTTACGAGCTCAATTCGTACACAATATAACAATTTACACAATAAGTATTCTATTTGGAAATAAAAAACATTTTGAAAGTTTTGCGAAGTCAGTGATGATATAAGCACAAACTATCTAATAAAAAATTATATAGAGAGCACCATTATCAAATTTATCGCCATAAAAGTAAGGTACTAACAAAATCGATAAGCTGAAACTATTAAACACATAGTGCAAACAAAATAATCGTCCCAAAATTCAAAGGTACAATAGCTGTTAACCCTTATCAACGACACATCATAAAGAGCAAAAACGGGCCCGCGGGATCAAACTTTCCATAACATGTGTTAAAAGGCCCTTTTCTTTGAGCCGATATAAATATAATGCGCCTCTGGGCATTATAATCGCCAGATTTTCGACTAAACGCTAAAGATTCTCTGGTGAAATGAAAATTGTGTTATTTTTTATGTAACAGCGGGTGAGCGGAACATGCGGTTCAACTGATGTTAAGTGACTGACCGCCCGTGAACATCCACAACAGCAAACTGTCAAAGACGCCTTGCGGGCTTGAAGGAAGGGGAGGGGATTGGGAGAGGATTTATGATGGTGTATATTGGGAAAGGTGGAAAGTCCTAGTCATATATCGAGGCAAGCCCTAGACTGGACTCCTCAAGGACGCAGAAGACGTGGCCGTCCCAAACAATCCTGGCGACGCTCTGTGACAGCTGAGGCTAAGGCGATAGGACTGACGTGGACCGAGGTGAAACGCGTAGCCCAAGACCGGTCGAAATGGCGGAACACTGTAGACGCCCTCTGCCCCACCTAGGGGACTCAGGACCATAAGTAAGTAAATATTGGGAAAGGAGTAGAATGGAAGAGGAATAGGATGGAAATATAGACATCCGGGCACACAGGTATAAAACACAGTGCAATACTGATTCACGTCGATCCTCTACTGGGAGGTGGTAATTACACTGGTACGATAGCTTGGCCCAACCGTGCAATGCTCGGCTCCAACGCTTATCTTGCTAAAGATATTATGCAGCAGAATTACCCTCTGTCGCTTCTTACGACACTCACAGGTAGAAATAGGGTTGCGACACACGTATACTAACATCGTCGCCGTCGGTACACAGGTAAAATATTAAACTGTTTTAACAAAATAAAACGTAAGGAAAACGACTCGTTTTATTTTAATAGTAACCGGGCATAAATCACCTTTAATCTAAAGACTTAATATTCCCATTCCTAAATTGTAATATTAATACGTCTTTTACTATAATAACGTTGAAATTTCCCAGCACATTTATCTATAAGAATATCGCGAGTAACGAAGTTTAACTTCTAATAATATTCAAGTCACTCAAGTTGAAGTTATTTAATTTGCCCCAAAAACAATAAGGGCTAGAAATGCAAATTCGTTCTATATTAATATAATAACGTAGAATTAGAAGATAGAGGTCATCTTAGACTTATTTTTATATGGTGACTTATTTTAATTTATAATTTTTCTTACAGTTGACGGAATGTTTGATTCCGTAGAAATGAAAATGTAACAAATACAATGAAGGTCTATGTTTTAACAAATATAATATAGTATATTCGATCCGCTTGTATTTAAAACTGTGAACTTTTGTAAACTGCAACTAATCCTACTAATATTATAAATGTCAAAGTGTGTGAGGTTGGATATATAGATGTTGTTTTTGTTTTGATCTTTGTACTCTTTCGCGCAAAAATTACTGAACCGATTGTAATGAAGAAGTAAACATAAAGGTTAGGATCAAGAATAACGCATAAGCTACTTTTAATCCCGGAATTGCCACGGGGACAGTTACGTGGGGGGTACCACGAGACAGTGGGTGTTACAAGAGAAGAAAAAATAGACACATTAGGCTGGACCTAAGATCAAGAATATTCAGTGAATCAAAATTATGGACCTTAATTTACATCGCCGTAACTAAATATACCTGACTATATTTTTTTTTATGCCATGACTATATATACAACAAATTAAAAGAAAGATTTAAAAATAAATGAAAGAGAGAGAATAAAAAAATAACATAAAAACCAGAAGTAAAATGCAAACAATAATATTACAAAACATAAACTATTTAAGATAAACTTGAAAGAACTAATTTCATTGACTGATTAGTTCCACTATGTAAGTTTTCCCTCGAGATCAAATATCTAATTCATAAATAGATTTTTAACTGAAACATCGGTTTCACTTCAGAAATGTTTGATGGTCATTGGAATGAAATAATCTTGTGATCTTTTTGAATGAATTTGAAAAGATGCATTTAGTGGATTCCTTCTATTTTTAACAAAAAAATATTTTAGTTAGAGAATTAAGTACGAAAGAAAAGACATATTTTAAGTTTACATACCCGCACAAATACAGGGAAACTTTAAATACTTCAATAACTGTGTAATTAATGTCTATATTATATTCTAGCTTTTCACCCGCGGCTTCGCACGCGTGGCCTACATGTTTCTCTATTTTGTATATTTATTTATTGATTTATTTTATAAGGCATACACAACCAATGGATTTAATGTGTTTTTTAATCGGTAGAATTATTCAAGAGGAAGGTTTATATGCATGTAACCACTGATTACAGAATAAAAGGGAGATGGGGTGTGCCGAAGACTTGAGTGAGACTGACCTGCCTTTTATTCTCTAGTCTGTGCATGTAACATGCATTATTTAGTACGTGCGGTGCCGGGGAGGGTAAGGTAAGGGTCGTCAATGTATGTAATAACAAGAAACAAGAGCACAAAAGTAAAAACATATCATTGTCTGAGACCTTGAATGCGCTCCTGGGTTGGTGTTTAAATATGAAATAATATCATACAGTATATCAGCTAGAATAAATGATTAAAAATATGTTTCAAATAGGTACTTGAATACCTGGAGTATTCAAGTACCTATTTTAGTATGTGTGCGTACATATTTTATGTGAAATATTACGAGTAATTATTTAACACATGTAAAGGTCTGAATGTACAAACGTGTACTTTCATAATACTAACAGAAGCTAGAACATAGCTAAAAGAATATACTCTGTATTAAAGTTATTTATAAAAAATAAAGGAAAAAATGGCTTTATCGTTTAAATATATCTTATCGCTAATGGGCGGTAATTTATTAGTTTCAAGAAATTAAAACGAGCGGCGCAATCTGAGGGTAATCTCCAGTCTAGCTTCTAGATAATACGTAGATTATCCTGGGCCCATTATGGCACCCACATCGTAGCGATTAATTTATCGTGATCGTTCGCGTGATCTTCTATTAAATCCTATTATAGTTTTTATCGTGGGGATTATTGCAAACTGTGTTAATATTTCTTTATAACTGCAAAACGCTTCAGCTTTCTGCTTCACATCAATATAGTGTATATTTTATTGTATTTTCTTCATCAAATGTGTACTACTTATAATTTTGCACGCCCCTTATCGGGCAGAACATGTATGTTACTCTTATTATTGTTTGCCACCTTTGTACTCATGTTCAAGCAAATAAATAAATAAATAAAAGGTAGCCTGTTACTTAGTCCAGCTTATTACCTGGGCTAGTTACTTAGTCTATTGCCTAACTATATACGCAATTTCAAATCCGTTCAGTCGTTGTGGCGTGATGGAAATCAAAGTCAAAAGGATATTTTCTTGACCCTTTTTTGTTTTCTAAACCGAAATAAGTTCTCATTCAAACGTTTTATAACTAGTTTATAACTCAGAATAGTTTATAACAAAAAAATACAAAACTATAACCTGAAAATAACACACTAAAAGAAATTTAAGATTCGTAGAAACCGAACATATAATTTTTTATATATTATTTTGGTTTGTACCAACTGAAACTCCGATTCAATAATTATTTCACGTTGCCCGTGGGATTTGATCAAAATCCTTTCGTAGGGGATGTCTACGCTCTAACATCTACCGGCATGCCAAATTTCATCACAATCCGTATATATATATTTTAGTTCTAAGTTTTAGATTACTATTAAGGGAGAAATAAAAACATTTAACAATCCATATAGACGCATAAGTCAGCCCTTAATAGACCCATTTCGAATGACGATAGTTAAGAGAAAAGTTTTATTTCACAGCGCAATATTTTTCTTTATCCAACGTATAAACAGAGATTATTCAAGTACTTGCAAACAGTAATTATAATTGCAAGCCAATTTAGAACGGTATATTTTATTCTAAACTAGCTTTCCGCCCGCGGCGTCATACTTGGACTACTATCCTATATTTCATGTTGGACCAACCTGCACTGGTGTGTAAAATTTGGTTACAATCGGTTAAGTAGTTTAGAACTACATCGCGGACAAACATCGTGACACGTAATTTATATATATTAAGATTTCCGAGACCTCGATTCTAAAATAATTATTTTTGATTATGAAATGAAAAATTTTTCATTTCGTCAAGCTTATACGGGAAATTATATAATAATTTGACACTAAGAAGCCGTGGAAGCGATTGGAAGTGGCACCGCCAAGTAGGTCAGTTCAGACGTGTGGTATTAACGACAATTTAGCTGTAAACGCCTTGTAAGGCATTACAAACTTTAACGTGTGTTTTAAATTCTAAAAGAAAGTCGTGGATGTGTTGTCTATACTAATGTTATAGAGGAAACATTTGTGTTTTTGTACTGTTTTCACACAAAATCTGCTGGATTTATGTATCTTAATAAACGTAACCGTAACCACCAAACCTTGTTTCCGATTGGTTGATTACAACGACTAAAATAAAAACGATTCATATTCGTAGGAACCGCGCCTTGAAATTCCAGACCGTTCTTCTCGGTAGAGACAGCCTTTCGAATCGGTGGTAAATAAAAAAATATTAATTATGTAAACGTAAATGACGTTCGAAAAGCGCCTCAAAAGAGATTTGGAAAATAAACATTATGACTTAAAAAAAGGCCACCGATTTAAAGGAAGCGAAGCCGCAGTCAAAATCTAGTGCGCAATATATCCTGTTCATGTACCTCTTGGGAAAATGTGACTACGTTAAGTTCATGGGTTTCATTTAATTACTTTAGCTTCATTTCTGTTACATTATATTCTGAGAGCTAGCACCAATTTCTGGGTAGATTTTTGAGGCAAACTGAAAACTTATCTTACACCTCTCCTATAACAGGAGAGGTATAAGATAAGTTTTCAGTTTGCTGACATGGAACTGGCTAATGAGCTGAATATCTTTAGATCATCTGGCAGGTAAAAAGTCCCACCAAAAACTTCTATTATTTTGACGACGCGATTGGCGCAGTGAATACAAGTTTCTTGCATTGGAGGGTGTGGGTTCGATCCCCACGATTAGTAAATTATTATGTGACGAACATTGTAATTTTCTTCTGTTTGGGTGTTAATTTATCTATACCATGTATGTATTCACAAAAAGAGTATGTTTAGTATGTCTATCAGTTATCTAGTTTCCATTGTACAAGCTTTGCTTAATTTGGGATTGGATGACGTAGTGTTTGATGTTCCTGAATGTTTATTTATTATTATTTTTGCCCCGGCAATCACCAGTCAGGTCTGCTATTCCATGTTGGTGTATAATAGAAGAGGTTTGAGACAAGTTTTCAACTAGCATCAAAAACTAAAGTTCTTGAGTCAAAAATTAATGCCAGCTCTCGGACTATTAGAGTTATTGATTTTGTATCGTATTTTCTTATTAATAAACAATGTTCAAGCTACGAATTAGAGAACAAGGAAATCGATGTGATTGACATGTAATTCGGTTCCAAATTATTATTGATACAATCATGACGGAGTCATCTCAATTACGGTGAAGCGTGGAAAGAAATATTTTTATTTTAAGAAGCTGTTTCTGAGAAATGTATTTTATATTTCGTTTGACTATTTTTCACTCAAAATAATTTCATCGCTATTTTTTAAAGTATGTTTACGTTAAAGCAGGCAAATGGAGCATGCAGTTCACCTGATGTTAAATGACTGACCGCAGTCCATGAACATCTATAACATCAAAGTGTCGCAGATGCAGAGCCGGTTTGAAGAAATGCTGCTTCGCGCCGATGTGCTGAGGGGGTGGTAATTACACCGGTGCGAGCTTGGACCAATCGCGCAAGGTTCAGCTCCCACTCTTTTATTGCAGAAGATGTTATGCAGCAGATTTACCTTCTATCGCCTCTTACGACACCCACGGGTAGAAATGGAATGGTGATATACGTATTCCGTCGCCACACGGGAGATTTTTTTGTATCGTATCAAAGTAAAGATTTTTTATTTTTAAAAAATGATAATCGATAAAACTATGAAGCGTATTTAATTGAATAAAACAATATAAGGAACATGTTGGTTATAAGTCAATTATAGACACCGATAGAGGTTAAACTTAAAAATCAAACAACAATTTTCAACGTATCAGTTTCCGTAAAAATAAATTTTAAAAAATCGTGATGCATTTCAATATCGTGAATAATTATAAAATTCAAATCATAATGAGTTTTTACAATCATATCCGAATTTCCTCGACAAGCAATTATGCTTGCTATTAAGCCACGATCATAAAAGTAACATAACACGTGTTTAAAGTAAAATATGAATAAAAAAATTACGAACTTCATAAGTTAGTAATGCTAAGAATTTACCCTACCAAAAATCGCTCAGCGCGCCTAACAACTTTTTTACTCCAGGCATATTCACATCCATCAATCATCCTCGGAGACGTAACAAATATTACCAAAGCATTTTCCGTATATTAAGAAGTCATAAAATGCGCAACAGTAAAAAACGCGAATATATTCGCTATACATTCCCTTCGTATAAAAAGAAACTTGCCTTTTTAATTTCTTAAAACCTGAGTAATTACGGCACTTACCGTTTATTGGAATACACACACACAACACAACTTGAGCACAAAATTACGCGAACGTCAACTTCGAAGCAGGCCAGCCCGTGTGATCTGCCCCAAGCCTGAAACTACACTGCCGTATGGCTTGATACACTTCATTCAATGCAAACCTTCGTCCGTCAAGCATTGTAAGGTATATGTATAGAGATAAGATTAATAGTTCTAACTGGCTATCACACACAATATCACCCATAAATTAAACAAATAGAATAAATTGGCAGTACCACATTTACCTAATTCAGTTTAATAATAAATATTAAGTGTTTATTTGAGGTCAATGATAAGAAAGCATCATCTAATTAAGAACCACACGTAATAATCGTTAAGCTATACTTGATATTGTCAACAATATTATATCAATTAATACCAACACCTACACATAACTTTTCTAAGTTTTGAGCATCCATTAATTTATAAATAACTAGTTGTTCCGTTCAGTTTACACACACGTAAGCATATAGGAAATATTTCTGTTTTTGTATGTAGATAATTATTTTATATAACTAGTATAGATATATAATAATAAAAGAAAATATTTATTTACTTAAGTTGCGATCACAACAAACTAAAACTATAAATAGGGTCGTACGTTAAATCATAATTTACTAACAAAACCTAATCTTACCAACTAGATATAAAAAATATCTTTAGACCAGTACTAAAGGCATAGTACATTTATTTCGCACTGCGACACACAAACGCAAAAACCTTTATACAAATTAGTGGCCAGGTGTTTTGCGGCCTTTTTATTGTGTGTAGTTTTTAGGCCGTAAACCCTTGGCTAAAACAACAAAGCATATTTGTTTTAAGAAACGAAAGTACAAGATAGAGACTACGAAGTTAATATTCTTTAAACAAGTGAAAGAGCTTATTCATGAAAAGTGATCAAAGCCCATAACAACTTAAGACATTAAATGTAACACTGTTAAAAAGGTATAAGTAATCGATACTAGCTCCTGAATGCTACTTCGTCTGCTCACAACGAGATAAAAAGTTGTCTGTATTGTAGGCCCAATTATAGTGTGTTAACTCATAAACTAAATTTGGTTTATGAGTGTTAACCTTTATTAATAAAACGCCTCTACAAAATACAGAAAACTGTAGTCCACGCGAGCGAAGCCGCGGTTATGAAAAACATGTAACAATTCAATGGACGGAGAATGTCATAACTATAACATACAGTATAATAAGCACTGTAGTAAACGTTTAATTCCTTCACAAATTTCACTTTATTACGTGAAATGCAATACTGTAGTCTTTTATTTTACAGTATTTTCTTGTTTGTTTTAACGCGAGTATTTTCAATATTAAATACAATATTTTTTAATCTACCCTAATATTTTATAGGGGAAAACTTTGTCTGTTTGTTTGCTATGCTTAGGCTTAAAAACTACGGCACCGATTTAAAAAAAATCTCCATTCGAAAGCTACATATATATGCAGCTTTCGTATGGTGAAAGCTACAGCATAATGTTATGTTGTAGCCTATAAAATATAGCCTATGTTGTGGATATTGTAGTTTTTAAATGGTGAAGGAATTTTTAAAATCGGTTAATTAAATAATTATTTTTTGCAAAGAACTAAAAATGATTTCAATTTATGTCGATAATACCAAACAGACAAAGGTCCTTAAATTACCTTTTTACTATTATATAATTAAGGACAGTATTCGAACGTTTAAATATTCAAGACTATGAGTAGAATAAATAGGGCGGATATCAGAATGTATCAGACTTTTATAACAGATTGCGGTTTTCCGAACTTCAAACATGTCGTGAAATGTACAAAATTGAGTATTCGATACGTTTCAGCCTACCCAATCGTGAATTCTATTTACTGATGCTATGTCATTTGAATTGTAGATTATATTATAATTGAACAGGACTGTACTTGTTTATTAATTTAGTTCCCTTTATTATAAAATAAGGAATATAAAGAGCGATTTATCTACACTAATAGAGGAAAATTTTGTTTGTTTACTTGGTTGTAATGATTAGGCTCAAGAAATACTGGTTCGATTTTAAAAATTCTTTTACCATTTAAAAACTACAATATCCACAACATAGGCTATATTTTATAGGCTACAACATAACATTATGCTGTAGCTTTCACCATACGAAAGCTGCATATATATGTAGCTTTCGAATGGAGATTTTTTTTTAAATCGGTGCAGTAGTTTTTAAGCCTAAGCATAGCAAACAAACAGACAAAGTTTTCCCCTATAAAATATTAGGGTAGATTAAAAAATATTGTATTTAATATTGAAAATACTCGCGTTAAAACAAACAAGAAAATACTGTAAAATAAAAGACTACAGAATTGCATTTCACGTAAAAAAGTGAAACTTTGTAAAGGAATTAAACGTTTTTACAACATGGAAACCCAATTAAGTTTTTACAACAGTTAATTATATCAGAATTATAATTAGCTGATGCTTCTTTGTTCACTATGCAAGTGCGATGTAATTTAAATGAAAATGAATGAAGAATTTCTTGCCGAAGTTTCACTAAACACTGCCTTCCGAATCAGACGTTACAAAAGACCTTTCAAATAAACGCTTATTTAAAGAATAAACGATTTGAATTTGAATGTGTTTATTTCACTTCAACTTTAATATGTAAAAAATTAGAGATAGATATTACATTATAATAATTTAATTAGTTATTTATTTGCTTTAAGTATATTTATTTACCATACAATTGTAAATTAAGTTATTTACGACAGGGTTTGGAAGTGCGGATGTTTAATATTTGTGTGTCAATAGCACTATATCTACTGGCCCGATTTTGATGAAATTTTGTATGGAGAAAGGCTATAGTAGGTAAGGTAAGCTAGAGTAGGGTTTAGGATACCTTTTATAGATCTATTACACTCGAATAGCAAATTGGCTGCCTCGTTGATCTAGTGGTTGCATCTTTGACTATCGATTGAGGGTCCGGGTGGGGCCAAAAAAATGTTATTGGGATTTTTCTGACAAAAAAATTTCTGTAACAGCCCTGAATACCGAAGTTGGCGGTGTTGGAACACCCCCGTGCCTCAGAGACCACGTAAAGCCGTCGGTCCTGCGCCTGATCTCTGGACGGTCGTGTCGGTGTGCCGTCCCATCGGGCTATGAGAGTAAAGGAAAAGAGAGTGCACCTGTGTTCACGCGTATACTTGTGTACTATAATATCTCTTGCGTAGCTGGTCAGTCTCTAAGGAGTTTAGCCACTATAGCTGAAATAGTTCAAGTGACTCAAATTAAACGCGAGCGTGCCGTGGTCAGAAAAAAAGTTGTTAATTTTATACTATAAAATAAAAAATAAACACATGTTGAGCACGTTTTAGATTGCGATCATATTTATCTTACACATGAGTGATCTATCGATACTATTCGAGCGAGGTAATGTGATATAAAATTTGCGTAATGTTGGTTTCCGATACTTGATGTATTCATCTCTTTTTTATCTTTAATACTTGCTGGAAACTTGTAAAACTATAGAGGAGGAACTATATTGCTCGCTTTAAATAAATTCGGGATCTATTGGTTAACAATGCCTATTGATTATCTTCATTTAGGTCCTATTACTTTATTTATAGTTAGAATACATGTATCACCACCCCATTTTTACTCGTGAGTGTCGTAAGGGGCGACAAATGCTGCATAATATCAACAGCATTAAAAGAGTGGTAGCCGAGCATTGCAATGTTCTACTCGTCTCAATTTCCCATCATTAAGGAGAGGATCCTTATCCCCTTCCTTTTCCTTCTGAGAATTATTTGCATAATTTGCTTTAATTACTTATTAAAACTATTGAAATTAACTTCAGAATATTATATACGTCTCATTATATCAAATTCTACGCAACATTGAATAACTACGAATCCCCATTTCGCGAACACGAACTTTTTAAAACGGAAACGTGCTAATGTTCAACACATACTATGCATAAATCATCTCGCCTCTTAGACCCTACTAATGGCGGAAATTTTTAACGAAATTTCCAAAGTTCCATTGTTGGTTAGTCGTAAACGGTTTTATGGTAAGAGCGATACACGTCCGTACTTAAAACTTGAAGTGTTGTCACGTTAAATAAGTTTTTTGGGGTTTGAATACATCCTTGTATATTTTTTATGAATACCTGATTGGACTAGTGGTTGCATCTTTCAGTTTTGAAGATTCGGAATCGAATCCCGGATGAGGTAAAGAAACTGTAATTGATGTTTTTCTGTCAAAAAATAAATTTATATTTTTTTCTCAAGAAGTTGACGGTACTGGTACACTTTCGTGCCTGGGACAACACGTAAAGCCATCGGTCCTGCGTCTGATCTCTCTTCAGTCGTCTCGGTCTACCGTCCCACCCGTATAAGAGTAAAGGAATAGATAGTGCACCTGTGTACGCGCGTACACTTGTGTAGAGGCGGGCCACCATGGCTGAAAACAGTTAGGGGAGCTTTTTTCTTTATACAAATAGTTGTATAAAACTTGTCTATAGCTTGACTTAAAGTCCTAGCAATATGTTCCCTTTTGTTGAGGTGAAACTTATTATATGAAATAGTTTGTTGTGGATTTAAAGTTACAGTTGCAAATCATTAACATTCTGTTTATGTAAGAAAATCGTTGTTTGTCGAACATAAAATTTTTATTACATACAAAATACTACACGTTAATAACACCCATAATTCACACATAATTCTAGTTGAATCATCTTCATCTGTACATAACGATGTAGTATCTTACAAAACGAGACTTAAAATTAAGCCCAAACAAACTTAATTTCGTTAAAACGTAAAACAGCAATATCACTGTTCAAAAAGTGCTGTAATTTATTTTTAATTAACCCAGTTTGATTTAAAGCAAGAAATACAGACAATCCGTCCAAGCTAACGAATTAGTTAAAGTAAATGAATGTTGCTACGTCGCACAATTTTTCTTTAAACTTAGCGAAACTTCTAGATATTTTGTACTTAAGTTGGACTTTTATATACATACATTTATTTTTATATCATACATTTATTGTCTATGTGTGAGTCTATTCAATAAATCTATATTACAAATAAATTATGTTACAAACCGAAAAATTCTGTACGTCTTTTAAACGCTACGCGCGTTCTTCGTAACTACTGAAAGAATTTTAAATTTTCTGATTGTGATATAATAGGCGAATTAATTTAAAGACTTCAGACTGTTTTGTATCACTATCACACAGCTACGACACGGGTAATGCCGGGGGGTACAATTAGTGTTTAGAAAAATGTGTCAATTGGCAAATTAAGTGCATAAATGGTCTTCGCACAATTCATTGTAATAAGTTCATTCATTGAATTTAAAAGAAGAAGTAAATTAAGTCCAAACAAAGCTTAAAATCAAAAAGCAATATCACTAATTACTTTAAAATCAGTAATTCATTTTTAATGAACCCAGTGTGATTTAACAGAAAAAGAAATACAGACAATCCGTCCACGAATTAGTTAAAGTGGATGGACGCTTGCTACGTTGTGCAATTTTTCTTTAAAACTTTGCGAAACTTCTGCAAACGTTGGACTTGAGAGTAAGTGTATAGTATTATAGAAACATTTTGTATTAAATACATTTTTATAAAAATCCCTCCTTTGTGTCCCATTCTAGCTTATCCTGTCCTGTCATATCCTATCCTATTAATATATTATTATAAATTTAAAATGCATATTTAATTTTAAATTTTATTCAATTAAGGGGGGTGGTGTAGTGTGTAGACACCCTTATCTAGATTTAGCGTAGCTTAAGCATATTGTATTGGAGTAATAAACAAGACATCAAACAGTGAACGCGTCTTATTTAATTCATCCCATTGCATATTCTATCCTGTCCTAACCTATCTTACTAATACTATGGATGCGAGGTTTTGTGAGGATGGATGTATTTTTGTTACTCTTTTGCGCAAAAACCGAAACGATCGTGATGAAAATTGATATACATATAGGTTAGAATAACATAATATAGGCTACTTTTAATCTTACACTTCCCACGAGGTCTGAAGATATAGATAATAAAATTAAAACTTTACTATTGATAATGATAGATAGGTTTTTTATCGGAAAGCTTATAGCCTAGCATCATGTTACTACGTACACAACTTTTCTTTAAAACTTTGCTAAACTTCTAGAAACTCTAGACTCGAGTTGTAGGTGCATTTTATTATAATACTAGCTTTCCGCCTGCGGCTTCGCACGCGTGGGCTATTAATTTCTGTATTTTTTTAGAGGCACACAACAAAACCACACCGATCGCACATATATGCGCATGTCTATAGTGTTTTTTTATAATTTTCTATGGAAATATGATTCACCAAAATCGCACAGTACGCGCGCCTCTTCAAAATACAGAAAATTGTAGCCCACGCGAGCGAAGACGCGGTCGGAAAGTTAGTTATTTTTTTAAAGTTTTTGAGAATTTATTGAGTGTTTTTATCTATACGTTAAGAGTATAAAAAGACATGACCGCAAGTCAACCAAGATCTCATATTCTCACGTGGTATAACATTTTCATGACTTTAGAAGCGTATATCTCAAGAAATATTTAATTTAGCAAAAAACGCATTTAGAAACCTCTATTTCATTTTTAAAGACCTATCTAATGACATCAAATTTATTGATGTATTCGTGAATTTATTTTTTTACCCTCCGTTGAAATATATGGAGAGCCACCCCTAAAATTATTTTTTTCAAATAAAATGTAGCCTATAAGTTGCACCTAATATTGGTCTAACAGCATGTGAAATTTTATCAAAAACTGCCCAGTGGTTATTACGTAATTGACGCACATACAAACAGATAAACAGATAATAGACAAACAGGCAAACAGACAAACAGACAAACAGAAAAAAAAATTCTAACCATGGTTTTGGT
>LQNK01003221.1:105593-128121 GCA_001586405.1 Phoebis sennae
AATATTTATTTTTAAAATTTGTGCTGTTCCATGATCAGAAAGACCCAAGTGTATTACATGGGTGATTTTTCCTTTTTAATATTACTAGCAATTTGATCAATACATGAATAACCTCTTGTTGGTGTTTTTATATGTATTTCAATATTGAAATTTTTATTTTATTTTATTTTATTTTATTTTTATTTCAAATGTATAGAAAAATACATTCTTATAAAAAATCTAATTATACTAATATTATAAAGCAGTTTATTTAAATGCGGTTTTCTTTAAAATACCCAATGGATTTGAAATATTCTGATTATGACATGCAGATTCATGAGAAAGGCTATCCAGCAATACGTAACGTGGCAAGCGAAAGCACAGAGATACTAGTCGAAAATAGCTTTATATTTATTTAACGATAAGTGAGCTATCGTATAATTAGTTTTATTAAGACGGTTTTTTTTTTAAATCTATATTTTTACCGGGGTTTTTATCCTCTTGGATACGTCAACCCCATCGTACCTTTTAAAGTAATATAATACTAAACTACTAATTATTAACACCTTAAAGGAAATTACTGACTAGGGATCTTTTACCAAACTACAAATTTTTTTTGCTAATTTTGACTTGGGACTCGCTAAAATGGAACAAATCAGACCAACGTCCATAACATTTAATTTAAATTCCCTAATCAGTGATTCCCTTTTAGTTTTATTCTTTTCACATTCCATCAGCAAATGTTGCACATCCTGAATTTTGTTACAAATTTCACAATTTGGAGTTCCAGATTTCCTCATCAGGAAAGCAAATTTTACTGATAGATAGTGGCCAGAACGTAACCTAAAAGCTAATTTAATATAATTTCTACGTAAAGAACTATCATCAATAAGACGGCTTATACTCACTGCTTTGAGTGCGACGAGAGACGTGACCGCTAAAACGTCTCACTGAAGGACCTCCGAATCGGTCCGAAATTATCGGTCTACACTGAGTTAAAAACCAGTGAGTATACACCGTCTTAATACAACTCATAAGTAGGTTAATTTTTAAATTAAAAGTGGAAACATTTGTGTTTTTGTATGTACAGTTCTAATGTTTTCACACAAAAACTGTTAGACCGATTTCAAAATTTCTTTCAGAATTCGTAAGCTGCATCTTCACTTTGTGACCAGGTTATGATTAATGGTAAATAACATAATTCTACAGGGGCAAAGCCGCGTGGATCGGCTAGGAAACATATAAGTAAAGAAAAGTCTCTGTTTGAATTTCTTTGTATTTTGTTTTTCAGGCCAAGGTTTTCGTATTGGTTTACGGAATAATGAAATAATGAGATATCATTAATTCATTATTCCGTACCACATTTTTTATTATTAATATAAATTCTACTTTAAAATAAAATACAATGAATAAATGTAACCTAACGGCCATTTTGGATATAATGTCCTGCGGCTGAGATTAATATTTTGTTCATTACAATATTTCCTGTACAAAGTTTAAATACATTTCCCATAATAAATTAAAATAATTTCCTAGAATTTGCTTCTGGGTAATCTGAAAACATAGTTAAATTGGAATTTGATTTCAACATACACGTTCCAAGATTACTTAAAACGTAATTCACAAACATACTGAGTTATCTTACATATTATTCTACAGTGTGTTACGTAACGAATAATACCAATATTTTAAGTTTTTTTTTTATAGTAGAGAAACAAGTGATCGCCACTGCTTAAGAACATATATAACTATGTGAGTGTTACACGTACTTTACCGGTCTATGATGGACATATAAACTCGTCTCTTGACTACTCTGATGAGAGTTAGAGAAAGAGTAGTTGCAGTCAAATAAATTAAAGTTATCTATATATAGTCGAACTAAAAGTAAAAATGTGCAAAGGAGAGAAAACGAAGTAATTGATGTCGAAAAAAGCAGGAAAAAACTGGTCGGATTTATTTATCTTTTTAAATACTCCTGTTTTTAAGACTGCAAGGTTCTATATAAAACTACACTGTCGGTTGAAAAAGGTTGCTTAAAAACCGTTTAACCTTCACCCAGTAATAAGGCACCTCAGACTCAAAGTAAATTATAAAGTTAAATTATCTTCTAAAATCTAAATAGTCGGTTATTGTGGTCGCTAAGGACCTCAATGTTAAAGAGCGACCTTAAATAAAAAAAATATAAAAGTATAAAGAATTATAGACAACTTGAAGCAATATTCCTCTACTATTTGTGGAGAGCTGTAAGCGTTATATTCAGATTCAAACGTACAAGATACTTCAGAAGTATCACTACGTTGCTTCGGAGTGGCCACGACTAACTGCGTTTTTTAACATGTTAGCTTTATTATGTTGTAAAACATGTTGTAAGTGAGACAGGTAACGCAAGAAATAGTTTACTCATTATAGAATAGTGAATGAAAAGATATTAAGACTATGTTGCAAAAAAAATTAAAAAGCCCGAAAAAACGCTTCTTTTAAAACAAATTCTAAATCCTAATAAAAATGAAATGCCTTAGAACAAGAAACACCTTCGACAACCTTTCCTCTTACATTCAATTTCATTATGAAACACACATTTTTATTGCATTTACGCAGAAATGCAAGCGTTATATTTCAAATTCGAACGTACAACGCCGCGATACTTTGCGTTTCTGACCAATTAACTTCAGAGTGGCCACGACCCACCGTTTTATTTCCTACTATTGTATAAACTTGTTCGGCTGGACGAAATGCAAAGTTTGACTTATAAAGGACGCATAATTGCCAAGAAATAATCCTTTTATTACGGGACACCCTGACTAAAAAGATATTACTGTGACAATTACAATGGCCAATAGTAAAACACTTCTCTGAACAATAATTCCAAATGATAATAAAAATGTCTTAAAATGATTACACCTTCGACAATATTTCCCCATTACATTCAATTCCATTACAAAACCCACATTTCTATCGTATTTGCGGGGAAATGCAAACGTTATATTTCAAATTCGAACGTACAACGAAGCGATACTTTTGCGTTTCTGACCAATTAACTTCAGAGTGGCCACGACTCGCTGCCGTTTTATTTTCTACTATTCTATAGACTTGTTCAACTGAAAAGAAAGCAAAATTTGAGTTATAAAGGATGCACGACTACCAAGAAATAATCCTTTTATTACGGGACACCCTTACTAAAAAGATGTGACTGTGACAAATAATATGACCAATGGTAAAACTCTTTTCCTGGCAATCATTCCAAATGATAATAAAAATGTCTTAAAATGATGAAAACAATATTTCCCCATTACATTCAATTCCAAAACACACATTGTTATCGCATTTGCGTAGGGGACACCCTGACTAAAAAGATGTGACTGTGATAAATAAAATGGCCAACAGTAACTTCTCTCAACGATCATTCTAAAGGGATGTCATAAAATGATAACACCTTCAACAATATTTCCCCATTACATTCAATTCCATTACAAAACACACATTTCTATCGTATTTGCGGAGAAATGCAAGCGTTATATTTCAAATTCGAGCGTACAACGCCGCGATACTTCTGACCCATTAACTTCGGAGTGGCCACGACTCGCTGCGGTTTTATTTCCTACAAACTTTTGTACAGACTTGTTACGAAGGAATAAATAATTTTATGGACGGTAAAGCGAGCATTATTGGCAAGAGATTCAGCACTAAGATCACTGTATATGAACGTGTTGTTATTCAAATAATACAAAATTGGATATCATATAACGTTTACGTCGTATATTTACATAGAAATACATGCGGAAGAAAGACACACTTTTTAGATAAGTAAAATATAATAATAATATTAAAATACTTAAATATCGCTCGGGGAGTCATTCATTATGGGAAATTTCATCAAAATCTAATCGGTAGTAGCGACGTGACTTACCGTACGTTACACACTCCACCTGGCATTTACATCATTATATTTGTGGAATTTTTACCCACGAGGACAACTCAGGGTATTCCGCAATTATTGTACTACTTCTTGGCAATTATGATTCCTATTACAAAAAAAAAAAATGCTTCGTAGCAAAGCTTGTAGGAAATTAAACCGCAGCAGGTAGTGGCCACTCTGAAATTAATGGGTCAGAAGTATTACAAATACGACAGAAATGTGTTTAATAAATGTTAAAATTGCTTACCCCAAAAACATATCCTCCATTCCAACGCGGGTAAAAAAAATATATATTATAGTTACGTTCTGAGGTATATAAAGACTCTTTAAAAATAGAGATATACAAAAATTTACTATTATAATATATACGGTACGTAATTTAATTTCAGTGCGTACTAAAATACGTAAGTACGTTGATGTTGTAAATAATTTACAACCCCATAACTTATAGAATTTGCCCGTGGTTGCCCGAAACTATAAATAAGATTTATGTCACTCTAACACCGGTGCATGTTTTATAAAGATTGGCCACAAATTCGTCTGTTACTTTGGTGTGTAAATGTAATGTCTTTGTTTTTTATGTAACAGCGTCAAGCTTAGCGTGCGGTTTACCCGATATTAAGCGACTGACCGCAGCCCAGATGTTAATATCTGTAACAGCAAAGCGTCCCAAATGCCATGCCAATGCTCGGCTCCTCTTTTGTTGCTGAAGATGTTATGCAGCAGAATTACCCTCTGTCACCTCTTACGACACCCACGGGTAGAAATGGGGTGGCGACACATGTATTCATGTTTTAATCTGTTCTAAAAAGAGCACCATCTTCTCAAATATATAAACAATATAATATGATAAACAAGACATTCACCTACACATCTTACAAAATGCAAACATACACATTTTATTCCTTTGCTGTAAACACAGTTCTGAAACAAACCGAGAACTCAATGAGACTATTAAAATGCAAACTTATTCCTTGGTGCTTTTATTTTACACACGAAGGATGTTTGAATCCAGATTTTACCGTCAAAACACGTATTTCTTTTTTATTCTATCACACATGTTGAACTTTGCATTAATATTGAAATATATACAAAAATATATGTAATGCAATATGTGTGTCTAATGGACCCCAAAACCAATATTAGATGCAACTTATAGGCTACGTTTTCTTCGAAAAAAAAGTAAATATGTGAAGATGTACCTAAAACACACCACAAAAAATTCTTGTTATATTTCCTAAACCAAGGATGCAACTTTAATACTAATATTAGTGCTATGTAGCATAATTACTCGCCGCGTTAACGCATATGACATACAGCTACATCAAAATGGAGAAATAAAAACATATTTGATTCTCAAACCAATTAAAATCAATGCAAACGTCGCAAGCTAACACAAAATTTTAAATAGCACTCGTTCATTCCAAAGTTAGTCGCAGTCCCGTTCCGTTCAATTCCACAAAAAGTATTTCCGATTAGTTTGTCGGAATGAGCTGCAATCCTCCGAGAACTGGAAATAAAGAAATACATACGTCACAAATTGAAATGTTTTTGTATTCCCTACGGTATTTCAGCCGTGGAAGAAAATCCGGACTGGAGCGGCTTGTAGAACTAACAATTTCGTACGCCCCTACTCGATTACTGTCTATACATTTTTAATATTGTTTTATATGTTGTCGTGCTATGAAATTGTAATTTTGATAATTTTGAAAGTTATAAATTACCACTGATGGGTAACTTCTGATCCCGAAGCAACTTCGGCATTAAAAGTAGCCTATATGCTATTCTAAGCCCTTACCTATATGTATACCAAGGTTCATCATAATCGGTTTAGTAGTTTTTTCGTGAAACATACATACATCATCAAAAACTTTCGCATTTATAATATTAGTAGGATTAAATGATTAATTATAATTTGTTTTTCAATTATGTAACTCAAAATAGACTACTACTTTGGTCGGTCAAAAAATTATATATATTTTTTGTATTTGGTTTAAATATCGCGTATTTCTATTAACCTGGAGGAGATAAGGAGAGGATCAATGATGGGAAAATAGTAGAGCAGTAGAAGAGGATGGAATAGGAATACATGCCTTCGGATCCTCGTTCATCGTACGAATGAACGGGGTCATTACACCGATGCGAGCTTAGCCTAGTCGTATTCTTCGTGCCATGCTCGGCTCCCACTCTGTTATTGCTGTACATGGCGACATATGTATTCTAATCCGTCACCACACTGGGGAGAAAATTGTGATGTTCCATTTATAGAATCGATATTTTCGATATTTTTTGTGTATTTAGGTATATATTAAAAAACCAAACCCTCGTAGGAGTCCAACCGACACTTGCCATTTTATTTTACACACATTAGAATCTCGTTAGGATTTCATTAAATCTAAAAAACGTGTATAGCTTTCTAAATACTTTTAAAAGGGCCATGACTGATGAGGCTGTTTAATGAGAGGTAGCCGAATTCCTTAACCCTCAACCGTGAACTCGTAATGAGATGAACGCCGGGTATAAGTGACCCCCTGAAATGTAAGTGACGTTTATTTATCACTAAATGGCATAAAACAGCGAGACTATATAATGTAGAATTAGAGATGGAAAATATTTTTTTTGCACCAACTTGTAATTTATAATTCTTAATGATCATGTTAAGGATTTTTATTTATTTACTTTGTGAATGTATGTTTCATGTTTAACTAGTTCACTTGTTTATTGTTAGCTGTTCAAAGTCTTATAAAAGTGCAGGTGCGTTCAGTATCTGGGCGCATTGGTACCGATTGCGTCTTGTGCTCGAACGTCTGAATGACGTCACGACCCATCTACCCTCACTTTGCTAATAGTCGTTATGACTATCTGTGATTTGTTGTTAACTGCCTAGTTCTATAGTGGGCCAGTTGTGTTATTTCACAGTAAATTTCTATTACATTTGACATAATTTAACATAGCCCCTCTATTAGTTTATTACATACTAGCTTTCCGCCCGCGGCTTCGCACGCGTAGGCTACTAATTTCTGTATTTTGTAGAGGCGTACAACAAAAGTCTAAAATAATTACGGTCGCAGGACCGCTGATTTATGCGCATCTATAGTTTTTTTTTATAATTTTCTATAGAAATAGGTTTGACCAAAATCTGACAGTACGCGCGCCTCTTCAAAATACAGAAAATTTTAGCCCACGCGAACGAAGCCGCGGGCGGAGAGTTAGTTATTTTTTGAAGGTTTTTTAGAATTCATTAAGCGTTTTTATCGTCTTAACCTATAGACATTGGGGACATGCCTTTTTATACTCTTAACGTATACATTAAAGTATAAAAAGGCATGTCCGCAACTCAACCAAAATCACGTGGTATGACACATTTACGAGTTTAGAAGGGTATATCTCAAAAAATATGTATTTTTGCAAAAAACGCATTTAGAAACCTCCATTTTATTTTCAAATACCTATCCAATGACACCTCATTTAATGATGTATTAGCGAATTTATTTTTTTACCCTCCGATTACATGTATGGAGAGTCACCCTTAAATTTTTTTTTTTCAAATAAAATGTAGCCTATAAGTTGAACCTAATATTGGTCTATCAGCATGTGAAATTTTATCAAAATCTACCCAGTAGTTATGACGTGATTGACGAACATACAAACAGATAAACAGACAAACAGATAAACAGACAAACAGATAAACAGACAAACAGACAAACAGAAAAAAAAAATTCAAACCATGGTTTTGGTATCTATGAAACATACATATTACATACCAATCACTCTTTTTGAAAAATATTCAATGTACAGAAATGGTTCGGTTACTCTTTTATTATATGTATAGATAAATATAGTCAAAAAATTTTACCTTATTAATAAAGAAAGTCTGTGTTACGTATTACGTTTCAGAAAAATCTAATTATTATTTTATACGAGCCAAAATAATGAAATAAATTCCAGAGTTGACGTATAATTTGATTGATTGAGGTTACAGACAGGGTTAAGTGAAGTGCTGGTTATTCTGGATGTTGTTATACAGGATGGAATTCTGTTATGCCACCTGGATCATAAAATCTTATTCAAAGAACTCATTACCTAATTTTCGTAAAGAAATAAAACTTTATTCAAAATTCGTTTGCCACATTCAGGATTTGAACTGACTAAAATCTTTTAAAATTGGCCCCCTTACTTTTATTACATTAATCGGTGGGGTTAATTATAAGGATGATTTTTTTTAAATTATTATTTTTCAAACTTCCTTATAAACCGTCCTAAGGAAAGTGCAGTTTTCCATCAAAAATGAAGGAATGCTTTCTTTGATTATGAAGTTCTATCTACAGTATAAAAAGTACTTTCATCCCGGTGGCATTACAAAATTCCATCCTGTATAACAACCGGTAAATCACGCAAGCACTTCAGTTAAGCTGTAACCTTAATCAAAAGTCTAAATTTGTCTTTTTTTTTAAAAACAATCTATATCTCACGTGTAAAGTTTATTTAAGAAATTAAAAGAACATTTGATAATTTGGCTTCTTTCCATTTATAGCAATTTGTTACCGATTACAATAAAGACTAAAAAATATAATTTTGCTAGTAGTTACTCCAAGCAAGAAAAATACTTATATAATTTTATCTCTACAATGATTTACTTTAGTAATATACGCAATAAATTAAACGCCAACGTAATGGCACATTTACACGTAGAAAAATCGTTTTTGCCGTATAATTTTTTAAGACAAATCGTTTTATTGTATGAGCACTTTCACGTTTATTCGATGTCGGAAAAAGTATTCTTTATCTATCCGTAAATAAATGTTAAAATGAAAGTGTCAACCTTATACAGTACTAATTTTATACAGGGTGTAGCGTAAAGAGAGGATAATATGGTACCTGCAGATAGAGAAAGTTATGACGGTTCAGAAAATATATTTTATGTCCAGAAATGTCCCTCGGTTTGGAGATATTCAATATTTTCTAAAATTAAAAAATAAAACACATCCTTTGTTACACTTTTTGTGGCAAGACTGAAAATGGTAAAATTTTTCAATCTCTGGATACGTGCACTATTGCCTATTAAACTATGATTTCAGAAGGCGAAAGCATTATTCTTCTAACAGAGATCGAACTCAAACTTTATATCCCTAACCTATACCTAACGTGGTGTACAAAAATATAATATGGTCACCCGAGTGCCAAATAAGAAAACACTTGCTTGCTTCATTGAGATTCTGAAGGGTATATCTCGAAAACCGAGATACTTTTGCTTAAAATGAAAGATAATATTTAACTGAAGGTAACGTCATTTATCTGCAGATGCAATATTATCCACTCTTCACGCCACACCCGGTATAGTTCAAGTCTTATAATTACTATTTACGTGTCAATGCACGATTAATTTGTATAGCCGTTGCTAAAATCTAGCCAAAACCTTGAATTAACCTAATTAAATAAAGAAAAATTCATATTTTCATTTTGAATTCTTCGAACGCCGATTTTTTACGCGCCATAGAATACTAACCAACCGCAATAAAGCAGAATTACAAGGGCACGTAATATCTAACTTGAAGGATATAAAATTTTGATATTCGGTCAAGTTGGCTTTATTTTAACCGCTATTCCAAGCTGTTTATGTTTTTTATACTGCGTGGAAGTCGTGAATTCTCGGCTTGCAATTTATGAGCTTTAGTTTTAGGTATTTTTGGCCACGTTCATAAAATATGTTTGTAATTTGTACGCACGTGGTTTATTTATGGGCACGGCAAATGGAGTCTTTTGTTTTTAGAGGTAACGAGAATGATAGATTTTTTTTACATGACACGAAATTTAGAGTGCACTTTTGATGTTGACTTATGATCAAATGTACGTTATAAGCAAACATTTTAATCCCTTATTCCCAGTAGGAACGAGTACGATACAAATTCCTACATTTTAATTATTATCAAAACATACACTATCTCTAAGACATACATAACATAGACTATCTCTAGCACAATTCAAATGCACTGAGAATCGGCTGTGCAATTTTCTTTCAAAACTATTTTTTATATTGGCTTCAAAACTACCGAACAGATTTGTACGTAATTTTGTACAGAGATTGAGAACCCCAGGAGGAGGGTTTACTTTTCATCCAAAAAATCCTACGGGAACAGAAGACATACGCAGGTAAAACCACGGAGTTGAGTTAGTGTTAAACAGTTTTTGAAATAATCCTTTTTCTTGTAACTAACCTCAAAAATTATGAAGCAAACTAAGTGTTTACGAAGTCAACAGTAAACGTCTATTAATGGGAAAAAATAAAATAGAAATTAATATTTTAATATCTATGACATCAAGAAAAACGTTACTATATTATTTCTTTTATCGCGAAAATATTCACCTTCTTTTACTTTAACTATTTTTACCACAATTCAAATGCTAGACCAACTGAGAATCAGCGCTGCAATTTTGTTTCAAATTGCACCATATTATGTTGAGTGGCTGCCTCGTTTGGTTACTTTGGGTACAATCATCACTTTGAAGTTGCTTTTTAAGTTGAATTATTCTTGAAATTGTTTTTCATTTCATATTTTTTCAAGAATCATTTACTAGGCATATATGCGTAAAAAATTATTAAAATAATAACTTTTTACCAAAAAAATTAACCGTATTCCTTACTAAAAAGTAGAAAATAACTTTTATTTTATTTTTTAAATATACTAATTTAAATTCGGTGCTTTTACCTATTTTCAATTTAATAAGATTTTGCTCCAACTTTTAATAGATTTCAAAAAGAAAATTAATATTTTCCTTTTTGAGTGACGTAATAGCCCTCCACATCAGAACTACTCCCAAATCAGTCTCAATTTGAGAGTTTAATGGACATAAACATAATTAAAACTTAACCGCAGAGTTTATTCTATTGATTTTCGAGGAGTTCCCTGAAATATCTTCCATATGATCACATTGAACCAAATGGGACCACACTCTTTCGAATGCAAAAATTCCAGACATAATATATAAAATATACGGTCGAATTAATAAGCTCCTCCTTTTTTGAAGACGATTTATAATTAAATTAAATTTCTTCTATAAACAGAAAAAGCGATGATTTCCTGTTTTTATTTGAAAAAAAAAGAACAGTTTTTGCTGCCAATTACACTGGAATTATATTTTTTCAGAGCAGGCAAAGGAGCAAGTGGGTCACTTGATGGTAAGTGATCACCGCCGCGCCGCCCATGAGCACCTGAAGCACCTATGGGCCTTTCATTAAATTTTTATTTCAAATAATAAACGGGTAATTTTGTATGAATATTTGCGTGATTACAAAACATCCAAGCTTTCGTGAGATTAAAACTAGAAAATTTGCGGTTTTAAAAATGGCGACTAAGGATCGGATTAATTCCAAACGGGCATTGTGAGCGATATCAATACTAAAATACTTCCAACGGAACAAAGCGAACAGCTATATTCATAAAAACTCAACTCTAGCAAAGATTTGTATGCGAAATGATTTTTTTTTATTTATATACAGGGTGCGCCTTATTGAGTAAAGGATGATAGCGGATATAATAATATTTAAAAAATCTGTTGAGTCTCTGGCGAAGGTTCTTATGACAAATAACTTTTGACATTCTTTCTTTATTTGCTTTTTTTTTGAGGAAAGCATCTTGGTGAAATCGTCCACCAAGAGATGCTAATATTTTGAAAAATGCTTTATCGACCTGAATTAACAATATTAAAAAAATATACGAAAATATCCAAAAAATATTGTAAATTTGAGGCTTTGTTATAAAACGTCGACTAAGGATCGGATTAATTCCAAACGGCATTGTGATCGATATCAATACTAAAATACTCGCAATGAAACCTCACAGAACAAAGCGTTCAGTTATATTCATAAAAACTCAACGAAGATTTTTATATGAAACTAACTCGTGCACCCGGTTTCGCTTGAGATAAATCCAGGGTCTATCTGTGTACAAAATTTTATTTATTCCATTGAGAACCAGATATCTAAACTTTCATATCTATGTTACTAAAAAAATAGTACATTTATATTAATCTATACTAATATTACAATGAGGAAAGATTTGTTTGTTTGTATTGTATAGGCTGCGGAACTACAAGACCGATTTGAATGAAATTTTGTACAATGTGAAATCAATGTGATATTGATTTGGTATCAATGTGATATTGAATATTCATAAAAATCATAGAAAATAATGCAAAAATATAAGCAGGTTCTTGAGGAAGGTTAGCATTACGCTACACTAATAACAAGAAGGAATCGCGAAACATTTTCCAATAATATGTATATCTATAATGCACTCTATATTGTGCACACTCTGCTTCTCTATTCTCAAGATTTCTGTCGCTAACCACGGGTTGCCTGGAAGAGATCGCTTATTAGCGATAAGACCGCCCTTTTATGTATAGTTTTAAGTTATTATTATTAAGTACTACTGGTGCATAAAATAAAGTGTTCATTTAACACAAATATAGTTCGTTCACAAGCGCCGAAGAACAAAGCGATCATCTATATTCATAAAAACTCATCTCTGGCAAAGTGTTTTTCAATTACTGTCCTTCGTAGAATATAAATCAGCGATACGCTCAGCGCTGTCACTCAAATGGATATTATGTATATTGAGACTTTTTTGGATTATTTAAGTTTGCATTGACGAATAATTTACGATGTTGTTAAATTTTTGATTTATGATTAGTAAGTTATAAGTCGAAGTTTGAAATATTTCATAATTGGTTTTTCTTTGCTCTTATAAACATGTTAAATTATACAGGTGAGTTTTACAAGCATTTAACGCGAAATATGAAATTATCAGGTGTACTAAAAATTCTGAAAAATGTAGTTGTTTGGTTCATTTTTATTTGAGCATTATTAAAAAAATAGCTGTGCTGGTTTCATCTGCGTATATTTTCTGGTCCCAAGCGATTTTCGGGAAAAAGTAGGTAGGTATCCTTTATCCTTTCTCCGGTTTAAACTATACTTATACAAAATTTCACCCAAATCTGTTCAGGCTTAGGCGTGAATAAGAGACAGACCTATAGAGTTACTTACGCATTTATAATACTAATTACGGAAGTAAGGATTATAATACAGATTTTTATGCCATTTGAAGAATTTTGTAACCTCATTTTATAATTTAAGATCAATTTACTGTGAAACTGCAGAAAAGGTAGTACTACGGTTAAAATATACCACATAAAAGTTGTTACTTAACGTTTATTACCAGTAAAAGTAGCCTCCGTAAAATTTAGGCCTATACCTAGATTACAGTCTGTCTCCTGGGCGATTTAATAAGCTAAGTCGCTCGTTACAAAGAAAAATACTCTTGGAGTCACTTTATATAATTAAACGCTTAAAGGTTAGTTACTTTATTTCGAACATCTTTTAGAATATATTTTTAAATTATTCATTAATGTTTACGCTTTCAGTTTTGTCTCAAGTAGATTTCATGGAGGTGCTGCTTGATTAAATTTTTTAGCACAAATATTGTTTCAATAAAAGGTCTCAGATTTGTTTTGTCAAATGTCAATTGAGTAGTCTTCGTTTGATCGTTTTTGTTTATGATGCAATAACCAACAAAAAGATATGTATAAGAAATTTAATTTAGCAGTGGTTGCCTATAATTGTAGCAACACTAAGACTGTAATTGTAATTTCACAAAACATGCATTATTTTAAAAGTGTATGTCATGTTGGTGATCCTTAAAACAATAAATAAATAAATGAATA
The DNA here is from genome assembly GCA_001586405.1 of Phoebis sennae. Lineage (NCBI taxonomy): Eukaryota > Metazoa > Arthropoda > Insecta > Lepidoptera > Pieridae > Phoebis > Phoebis sennae. Next base: position 119,209 of record LQNK01003221.1, read on the forward strand.
AAATAAATTTAAAATTATCAGCGACATAAATATAATAAGCTGCGTTTAAAATCCTTTTAAATGTATTTTATTTAATTTCTAAACATACTCGAATATATGTCCTAAACATGTTCTTATTTTAAAGAGCGTTCTTCAACTGTGACTGACCGCCTCGTTGGTGGTAAACGCGTTGGGTGTAATTTATTTTTATTTTATTTTATTCATTTTACGCGGCGTTGCAAATAAATTTAATCAAAATACAGAGCTAGTAAAGCCAAATAAAGGTTTTTACAATATTTTTAAAACAATACAAAGAAACAGAACAGAGAAAGTCTGACAATATTAATAAAACTAAATGACCACAAACAAATGAACTCTGTGCACATGTTACTAAGATGTTTTTCAATTATTTTTGATTTAAAGGTATTCCTATTGCTGTTAAAATTGTCTATGTTGCTGAAGGAAACGTTGAAAGTGCGACAAATTCTATCGAGAGGCGCATTAGCTGCGTATCTCGTAGCGCGCTTGGGAACGTATTAAAGTGGATTGTGACATGTGCGATATTTGGGTACACGGAATTTGAGTATATTAAGCAATTTCATATCTTATTTATTTATTCTTAATTGCATTCGTAATATACAAAGGAACTTAGAGATATCGTGTAGGTGACGACGATCCTCTAATTTCATGATATTATTCAACCTAACAACCGAGAGACCACTTTTTTATGATATGAAACAATTATTTATGAATTTTCTTTATAAATATATAAAGAAATATTCCTGGAATTTAACACACGCTATGGAAACTAGATTACTGGTAGACTTACTTAAACATACTTTTTTTGTAAATACATACATATAGATAAATTAACACCCAGATAGTAGAAAATTACAAAGTTCATCACATCCTAATTTTCTTCTCGTGGCGATCGAACCCACACCCTCCGGCGCAATAAACAATTGCCACATCCACTACTCCAATCGGGTCGTCAATGTTTATAATGACAGCTCAATTTTCATGCCATAGACTATGCTAAAAACAAGACAATAGATTAGTCATAAATAATAATAAACCTCATAAAGTTGTGTGTACAATGTTTGATTCCACATATTTCATACAGGCAATAAACCATAGCTCAGATGACTCCAGTTCTAGTTATTTATTGCTTCAACTGCATTTATAACGCACTCTTGTAACGAAATTTAAAATTTTGCAACTTTCGATGGCTTTTATACCTATCCATTGTAAATTGATAGAATAAAAGAAAATGTTGTGTGTTCTATTGAACTGCAGAAATGATCCACGTCTAAATTGAATTTCTGCGTTATTGTAAACACATTTATATATATTCTTATAAGTTTTTTCAGATTTACAAATTATAGATTTAGTAAAGACGATAGTCTGATCGCAAGGCTACGCGATTCAGCTTACTTTAACCCTTAAGGCGTTTTTTTAATAAATTTTATGCTTCTGTTCGCGACTTTCATCGTATTTAATTCAGAGTCCATGGACCAATAAAAGGAATGAGAAGGAAACTTCGAAACGTCTCTTGTATACATTTTTTTTATGCAATAGCAGGCGAGCGGGGCACGCGGTTCACCTGATGTTAAGTGACTGACCGCAGCCCATGAACATCTTCAAGATCAGAGTGTCGAGATGCCTTGCCGGCTTGAAGAAAGAGAGGATAAATTAAGAAGCATTCGAATGGTGAAAGAATTTTTAAAATCGGTCCAGTAGTTTTTGGGCATATTCATTACAAACAAAGTTTTCCTCTTTATAATGTAGATACGTAAATGCTATTTTGTATTTTAAACCTATTACAGCAGTACAGGTACTATAGATATCTATAGACACACGCACAGGGTTTATCGAAGAAAAGGAAACAGACTAGCGGTAGCCAATTTCGTCTATTATGGGACCTGGCCCTAGGGACCACTAAATATAGTATCAAGTAAATGCAAAAATACTAATATTTTTACTTTAGGTCCTTGGAGGGAAAATACTTGCAATAGTGCAATTCATGTCAAAGGAACGACTCCCATATGTGAAACCGATATTGAATCAATTCAATGCGAAAATATAATGAAGTATCAAATTCAAATTATTTATTTGCATAAACATAGGTACGTTGTTGGTCACGTATACAATTGGCGTGCAAATATTACATATTAAATGATTTGTTTAATTCTTTTATTATAAAATTGAAAAATAATACAAAAATGTCAAATTACTAATCATGTTACTGCAAAAAATCTGTTCATTATCGTTAAACTAAAAGTAGAAAATTGTACAAAAAAACTCATGGAAAATTAAGAATTCCGCCATCGCGACCTACGGCAAGCTGCGCTGAATCCAAAACTATAACTATTACAAAACTTACTTGCGAAGGGTTCATTGTGTGGGGACCTTTGTACCCATGATATACGGCCAGTAAATCCCGCAACACAATAAGTATTGGCAGGTGCCCGTAAATTTTGTTGGTAATCGCAACGAAACGTAATTAACATACGGTCTAAGAATGTTTACGTTTGTGACGTCGGCCTGCGAATGTAGGGCGCTGAATGCGTCGTTTTAAGCCAGCATTTTTAGAGTTCCGTACCTAAAAAACACACTTACTACACTACCAAAGGTTAACTGGTAGAAAATGCCATTTAGGCATTAAGTTCGCCTTTGTTATAAAAAGCAATAAATAATTTTCTATCTATCTATCTAAAAGGTGAACCTATTACACTACTCTTAATAAACTAAAGAAATTACTCTCAAAAAATCTTTATGGTCAACGTCGTACCGAATATTTATTGTCAGATATTATGAATGGGTTGGATATTACAGTTAGGAATAATATTACTAAAAAAATACTATAAAAGTAAACTTAAGCAGTATTATTTATCCAAATTGTAGTTATTATTTATTATTTAATCCTTTATTGTACACCACATACATACATATAGGAGCAGTAATTACAATTCAATGTACAATAGGCGGCCTAGTTAATAAGAAATACGCAGGGATTTTGTTTTTTGTATAAATTACAGTGAAACTGGAATTATTAATCAAAATAATTATTGTATATGGTCATAACTAAAAACCTCAGTGGTTTTTGCCTTTTACCTGCACATTGTACATCGTTCTTCTTCTTTGTTTGTATCTGATAAAAAATTAAAAAAAAAAACCTAGGCTCTCTGCCTGTTTATCTATCTTCACAAATTATCCAATTCCTTTGACGCTAAAACGAACACTAAAAATAAATTTAAAAAAAATATGGGAGAGTTTGGTATGGAACCCTTCTTGCGCAAGTCAGACTCGCACTTGACCGGTTTTTTATTTGTATTTTGTTAAAGATGATGATGATATTATGAGAAAATTTTAGCTTTATTACGTAGTCAGATAAATTATTAGAAGGATACGAAAAGTAATTTAATAAAATCTAAATTATACGAGATGCCTTTAATATTACGTAAAACCAGACTGGAGTCAGCTGCTGTGAGCAATAATAATTCGGGTAACTTATATACTACGCAATACTTTTGTAATTGTCTAAAGATGACGGCACTATGAACAGTATCAGGTCTAAATAATAAAAATTAATTTGATATTGAAGTTATTTTCAACGTTATAGCAAGAATAATGCAATAACAATATATAGCGTGTGGTAAACCGACATTATCTATACCATCAATAATAATTGAACCTCTTAATTTATTCGGACTCTATAACTCTATAGCTCACTAATCTCAGGAACTACTGGCCCGATCTGAATTTATTTTGGTCTTGAATAGACCATTAATCACTAGTCTATATAAATAACAATCAATTTCCGTTCGTTAATCTCTCTAAAATTCGAGAACGGCTGAACCGATTTGACCAATTTTGTGAGAGAATATGTGGAAAATATGTGGAAAAATATGAGTGAGTGAATATGTGGAATTGTGAATAGAATTTAAAATCCCCAATTTTATTTTTCCATACAAATAATGTCTGTCAAAAATACGTCACGTTAAAATGGCGGTAAGGAAGATTGCCGAGCCAGCTATTCAATAAAAAACACCCTATATAACCTTCACAAAATAAATGAAGTATAATTAAACTGTGGCCAGTTTAGCGAACCGATAATTACCCGTTACCCAAGATGTTAACGCTCCGATTAATAATTGACCCTTGTAAGCCTTGATGGGTTGATAGGGGAAATTACTATTAATACAAGAGTTTTTGGAAGAAACACTTGGTATATAAGTGAAACTGAAGATAATATTACTCAAATTACGTGTATGTGTGAGTTAACAACGTACCTGAGTACGTGGCTTGAGTTTTTATTGATTTTTCAAAGTAATAAAAAATGAAACTCGATTTAAAATCTACCTTGTAGTAGGTTTGGACGCGGAGTAGGCTTGAATATAAAATTCAATTTAATATCAAAATAAAACACCCTGTTATATTTAGATAAAAATTGTAATACCCTTATTATATTTTTTATCTAAATATTTTGTAATGTATCATATGTTTGATGTAAATTAAAATGTAATTGTTTTATTTATGGGTTCATGTTACATGTAATGAAAAAATAAATTATTATTATTATCTTAACGTACGTTTGATATATTTAAAATACATACAATATATTTATCAGTGTGTATGGTCCTAAAATAGCAATTCATATTGTTTTATCAATGTAAGCTATAAATATCGTGAATTGAGAAGCAGTCAAAAGTTGATGAAAGTATTGTTTGCTTCGGAAAATTGAGTTAGACTGACATACAGTAATCTCTTAGCCCGTGAGTTCTTGGAACAAACATGGATAATTTGTTCCGACACATATTGTATAATTACGTTTGGAAATGTAAGTCAGTCAAGTGAATGAAGTGAGAAATTTAATCGTTAATGATTTCAATTATGAAATTGTAAAAGCTTTAGAAACATGTACTAGCAAAATCAAACACTAGAGAAGATTATAATTTTTATTTTACACCTGCTGATGATTTTGACTATTCTATTCACAATTTCTTCATATTTTCTCACCTCACCTTCTCTGGACTTCCACAAACATTTCAAGACTAAAGTTGGTCCAATCGGTTCAGCCCTAGCCGTTCAAACTAACGAAGAGCAATTAATTATTATTTATATAGTTTTTGAAAATGCACTTTGAAATACATTCGATTATTTTTAAATACAAAGAATTACATTTTTTTTTTATTTTGACCAACATTTATTTGAATTTTTTTAACTATATCTACCATCATCCAAGCCATCAAGAGGCTTATCGGATGATAATAATTAATGTTACACTACACTATTTATGTTGTAACGTTTTAAACAAAAAGATTACAAAAACCATAATAAAACATTGATATTGAAGTTAATTCAACTTTACTAGTTTGTTATAGCAAGAATGTTATATCCTTATATCTATTCCATTTATTCCATAAGCGATGTTAGCTATACTTGAATTAAGAAGCAACCGTCAAAAGTTCACGCGTTGGATATTTGTTTGTCTCAACAAATTGAGTTAGGCCGACATACAGTAATCTCATAACCGAGGAGTTCTTGGAACAAACGGGATAATTTGTTGCAACAAATGTTTGGAAATTTAAGTCACGTTGATGAAAATGGGGAAATTCAGTTTTCGAGTCAGATTTTATTTAAGTCCCTTTAGTAGTCTACACTAATATTATAAAAACCAAAACTTTTTTTGTAATGAATAGGCTCAAAAACTACTGGACCGATTTTAAATATTCTTACACTTTTCTAAAGCTACAATATCCACGAGTAACATATATATATAGGCTACTAGCGACCCGCCCCGGCTTCGCACGGGTGCAATGCTGATATACTATCGCGGAGTTTTCTGTAGACCTTTTCATTGTGTACAATACTTAGTACATTATTTTGATAAATCTCGTAGGATTCAGCCTGCGTTTGCAATGTAAGCGGAAAAAATGTAATTATTTGCGACATCACATTAGAAACCTCAAAAATTTGTCCACTATTTAATGGATGATATTATACATAAAAACCTTCTTCATGAGTTACTCTATCTATTAAAAAAACCGCATCAAAATCCGTTGCGTAGTTTTAAAGATTTGAGCGTTCATAGGGACATACAACATGACACATGACAGAAAAAGCGACTTTGTTTTATACTATGTAGTGATACTATAGGTGTTATAACATTATACTAAGGAAGCGAAGGCGCGCGGTACAGCTAGTTATTCATTTTATTGGCTAGCTCTATTTTATTTTATGTTTGTGGCATTAAAATTGATAAAAAAAATGTTTTCACACCTCTTCACTCACAATGTTAATAAAACCTAATAAGTGATAAGGTTTTTTTTATGTTACAATAGACAAGCGGGACATGCGGTTCACCGAATGTTAAGTGACTGACTGACCGCAGTCCATGAACATCTACAACATAAAATGACGCAGATGCCTTGCCGGCTTAAAGGAAGGGGAGGGGACAAGGAGAGAAATAATGATAGGAAGTTGGGAGGACTAGAACAGGACGGGAGAGGAATGGGATGGGAATACAGGTACATAATATGATAACGTTTATATTATTGTTTAAGTAACGTCCTTTTACGTCTTAACCAAACCTCAAAAGTCAAGACTCACTTTAAATGGAATGTCATTACAATCTATTAACACTTAATTGCTTATGATCTTATTCGAGATCACTTGAATATTTAGGTTCAAATTATTCTGAGCACTTTATAAACAATTTTCAGTCGTAAATTTTTTTATTCATCATTGAAACTTGAGAATAATTTTTACAATTTCGATATATTTTTTCTCTAACTTCATGTGCTAATTATTTGTCAATGTGTAACTACAAGTACTGATTAAATTATATAATAAAAAATATACATTTTTTTCGCATAGAAAGACCGATTTTTTATTAAAATATAGAAAATGTCATTACAAAAAAAGGCTTGACTAAAGTTTATGCGTAAGACCATTCCGTCGATAATAAAATTTCGTTTTTATTCGGGTTTCGTGACCTAAAAGTCTAACCTTAAACCTTTCCGGAGTGCTGAAGTTAAATATTCTATCAATTTAAAATTAACTTGGGTGTTTTCTTGTTAAATAAATGAATAAAGGTTAAAGTTTTAAATAAATAAAAAACAAACCCCTAGGCATCCGATAGTACACATCATTTTAAAAAAAATTAACAAAAGATTTTTTGCATGTCCAATAGTATCTTACATTTCGAGATACAATTTGAATCTATGACATACAGGGTGGTGGAGACCCAAGGCCTTGTTAAGGAAACCACAAAATTAATAGAAAAATTAAGTTATTCTACGAAGAAATAAAAAAAAACATTCAAAAATTATCACAAATATTAACACCATGAAATTTTGTACACAGGCTGAATTCGATACGTATTATTTGTAATATTACTAAAAGTGATTCCGTCGCCGCCACCTTGTATATTTAACATGATCATGATTGATCAAATAACCAGATATTTTCTCTCGGTAAGACCTCCAAACACTATTCTCAGTGTGAAAAAAATCATAAATCGACCCTTCAAATTACTCAATTCTGTTGCCGGATTAAAACATGGCCGTCGAATTTCTTACTTACTAATTACTACGCTTTGCCCCTTCAATTCAATTTGCCGCTTTTGATCGCGTCCCCCAATTACGTCTATACCCCGTTCAATTCAAATTCAATTTTGGAATATAACGCTTAAATTGAACAACAGCCGTTTAAAAATTCAAAGAAATAAAACTGGCTGGTAAAAAGATAATTTCGCATATTTATAAAATGCGTTTTCACTAAGTATGCTCATGGCAGCTTTGAAAGCGATCTCGATGGGCGCAAAATATGTGTTTAAATTTTTATTTCGCTTTGACGTTTAGTAAAACATTGAATTTTAAAAGTTATAATGCATTTATGATGGTAATGTAAAAGTACATTATTTGATTGACATATTTTCAAACAAGGCTTAGTAGCCTCGGTGGCCAAGGCTTGACAGCATACAGCCAAAACTTATGTCAAAACAGTGTTTTTTTTTAAATGATCAAAAATACATGGCACAGGCTCTTGCTCACTATTTAAAAAATGTAAATACACAAATAGTGTCGATTCGAAATAACACCGTCACTGGCAGTGTTCAGTTGACATAGGCCTGACAAATGGCGCCATTCGGTATCGCGAGCCATTGCATTTTGAACGTTTTAGCAGAGATTAAAACGATTTATGTCAATCTTTTATGAAAACATGAGTTTTATTTAATGCTGGATACAATTTACGTACATATGTTTGAATAAATATTGAATTGCACCGCTTGTTTAGAATGACACCCCAATTTGGACTTTTCACCTGTTTTTTTTTTGTTAATTTTTTTTTAATTTATACCAGATGTTTTCTGTTTATGCAGGAGGATGTTGAGAACAAATTTGATTGTAAGTACAACAAAAATTCATGTTCAAAGAAGAAATCTTAAAGTATACAATAAAACAAATACGTACGTACGTTCAAAAATTAAAAAACACCTATTTATAGGCCCATGATCGGCATTAAAAATTTTAAATGTACAAATAGTACCGATTCGAAATAACACCGCATTTGGTCGTGTTCAGTTAAATTATGAATGTGTTTTAATTTAATTAAGTTTTTCATTTCTAAATATAATATTACAGAATTCATTGATATTAACTTTTCTCTGCCGAGGAGATTTAAAATTTTGCTCTTTATCTAGACTATTCTTAAAACGGAGAAGTTTTACTAATTTTACAAATACGTTCGTCTATACTTTTAATTAATAAGTATAGACATAAAAGCCTGTTTAGATGACCAATACAAATTTTCTTATAAATAGCAATACAAATTTTCTTTGCAATGAACTTTTAATTCAACTTCAAAAAACTAATAAAAAAACCACAAAATGTTTTTATGAGGAAATCAAAGCTTATCTATACATACATA